>SJYX01004273.1:0-18779 GCA_006410675.1 Oreotragus oreotragus | reverse complement strand
CCCACAGCTTGCGGAAGCCCTCCAAGTGCAGGGACAGCCAGTCCACCACATCTGCGCCTGCGTGGCAGCGGGCAACAGTCAGGCAGGGACCCGGCCCCACCCTTGGGTGCAGGACCCTCACCGATGACAGCATTGGCGATGGTGATCTTGAGCCACATGCGGTCCCGGATCTCCAGGCCCGAGTCCGGCAGCTGCATGACCCGGACGACAGCACCCATGTCACTCTTCACCGTCAGCGGTGCCTCCTCCAGCTCTGCAAGGCATGGCCCCCCTCCTCAGCCCAAGTGGCTGACGGGTGGCACAGGGTCAGAATAGACCCCAGGCCCGGCCTGCTTCCCCACTTTAGAGGCCAGGCTCTGCTGGCCGAGCAACTGTGGGGCTCAGTGCCAGCGCTCAATGGCCCCGCAGGGTCAGGGAGCAGGCACTGGGCGTGAGGAGTTTGGACCTTCATCTCCCACCCTGTCCAACCAGGGCAAGGCCCCCCGACCCTGCAGACCAGAGCCCCAGGGGCCAATATCAGGCGTCTTCTACCCCCTCCCCTGCGAGCTGGGGCTATTAGTCATGTTAGTGGCAGGAAAGCAGGGTGAGGGCCCCACGCAGGCACCTGCCTCTCCCTGCCCCCACCATGCAGACCCCAGGGCCCGCTGAGCCCCTCCAGGCATCTCCTACTCCCATTGCTGGGACAGAGAGCAGGGAGGAGGGCGGGAGCAGGCACCCCCGCATCTGATCATGAGGACCCGGCAGCACTGTGAATACTCAAGGCTGGCATGGCCCTTGGGGGCAACTGCACCCAGTGAGTGCCTGGCCAGAGCCTCGGTTCCCAACCTTGTGAGCTGCCACTTACGCGGAGCGCCAGGCACAGAGCTGGTTAGTGAGGAGGAGCTGGTGCGCGTGACGGCGCTGGAGCAGGGGCTCGTACCATAGCGGGGCAGGGCTCCTGTCAGTGCTGCCGTGTGGGACAGCCAGGCAGCTGGGTCGATGGGCCGAACTGGATCCGCTGGGCAGCCAGAGCATGGCAACAGATGGACAGATGGACGGTGTTGGGGGAAGTGGAACACAGGACAGAGAAAAGGCCCTTCAGGCTGGGCTAGGTGCCCCACCCCCACCCCGCTGGCCCCAGGGGGTCACTCACCCCTCGGGATGGTGAAGTAGCTGCGGGGCGTTGGGTCCCAGCACTTGGCCACCGTGAGGCTGATGGGCCTGTGGGGTGGGCGGGTCACAAGGTGACCCAGGCGGCCCCCTCCCCTCCGCTGTCCGACCCCTACATGCATCACCCCCACAGGCCTCACCCCGTCTGGGACACGATCTCCCGCAGGACCCGCACAGCATCATCGTTGCTCATGTTCTCGAAGTTGACGTCGTTCACCTGGGGGCAAGAGGTCAGCATGGTGGGTGGGGGTGGAGCTCTTCCCCCCACCAGAAGCTCTCCCGGCCCGCACCTGCAGCAGCATGTCGCCTGGCTCGATGCGGCCATCAGCAGCAACAGCCCCACCCTTCATGATGGAGCCGATGTAGATGCCGCCGTCGCCCCGGTCATTGCTCTGGCCCACGATGCTGATGCCCAGGAAGTGGTGCCTCTCTGTAGGGCAGCGGGGTGGTGAGCAGGTGTGCCCCCACCACCACTGTGCCCTGCCCAGCACCCCACAGAGGCCTCACCCATGTTGAGTGTGACGGTGATGATGTTGAGGGACATGGTGGAGTCCGTGATGCTGCTGAAAGAGGAAGCCTGTAGGGGACGCCAGGTGAGGGGCTGTGAGTGGGACCCATCTGCCCACCCCAGCCTACACCTATCCAGTCCACACCTGACTGGTCCACACCTGCCAGGCCCACACCTGCCCAGTCCGCACCTACCCGGTCTGTCTGCCGCAGGCGCTGTTTCCGCCGCCGGCGCTTGTGTTTCCGGATGAGCCTGGAGGAGGTGCTCTGCTCCGTGGAGCTACTCAGCCTGGGGCGGGGGGCGGCCAGAGTCAGGGTCTGGCCACCCCCCATATAGGTGAACTCAAAGGGGCAGGGACAAGGCTGAACCTGGGGAAACCATCCCCACCCTGCAGACAGTGAGCAGCCAGCAGGGTGTCCTGCCCATGTGCACACACACATGCATACATGTATGTGTGGTCCAGGGCACACACCCTGCCCCACCTTACACCCCCACCCTCACCCACCGGCTTGTGTTGTCATCTTCATCTGAGTCGATGAAGCTGCTGGACTCAAGTTCACTGCTCAGCACGGTGGACGCACTGTCAGGGGGCAGCCCCAGGTCCCGCCGCCGGTCCCCCCTTGGGTGCCCATTGGTCCGGGCTGCTGTGGGGACAGCAGGGAGGGGGCCTGGCCATGGGATCCCCTGGAAGTCACAGGAAGCCCCTGCAACCTCAAGCACTCTTTCACCTGGGAGCTGGCAAGGTGGCTGCAGGGCTGCTGAGGAGTCACTAGGGTCCAGGGTATTTGGGTCTGGAACCTCTGCCAAGGGACTCCCACTGGAAGGGGGCCAGCAAGGGCTTGGGGTGCCCACAGGGGTTCCAGGGAGGTCAAGGGCATGGCCTCATTACCCTCTTCACGGTTCCGGCGTCGGGCTCGTTCCCGCCGGTGGCTGACCAGTGACTCCGTGCCAGTCTCGTTATCCATCCCGTCGCGGCTGCCGGCCACATTCGGGCTGTGCCGAGGAGAGCTGGGCTGGGGTGGCCAGGCCACTCGTGCCTCAAACACCCTCTCAGCTCCTCTCCTCCCAACATCCAGTGGGACCTCAACTCCAGCAGAGCCCCCATCTACCCACTTGCCCCTCCTCTGCTGACCAGCACCTACTGACCGTGGGTCCCTGCTCAGCTGCCCCTCCCCACTTCCAACAGGCTGGCAGGACGCAAGCCCCTCAGCTCCATTGGGCTCAGCACAGCCCCCCATAATCCTTACTGGAAGGAGGGAGGCCGGGAGTCCCCGATGCCGCCTGTCCGCTCAAGAGGCGGGGGCAGGTCTGTGTGTCCATCAGTGCCCTGAGACCCTGCATCCGAGTGCGCACCCTCAGCCAGGACCAGCTGTAGACAAGAGCTGGGCTCAGGAACCAGCGTCCAGGCGACCCCGGCAGGGCACCGGGCATGGGCAGTCCCCTTCTTCCACTCCCACAAGCCCAGGGCCCTCCGCCAGCATCCCATGGACTCACCCAGGAGACCACACGGCCATTGAAGCAGGGCAGCTTGGCATTATCATCAGAGATCTCCTCCTTTACAACCCTGCAGGCAGACGCAGCTGTGAGGCAGCCACACTGGGGCCTGCTCCCATCACTGGGCTCTGGACTAAAGCCCCTAGCTTGTCTGGGGTGCAGGTCACATGGGGCATCTGGCCACACGGGGCATCCGGCCACACATCCAGATGCTGGTCTGTGAGGATGCCCTCACTCAGCACCTCCGCTTCTGGAGACCATCACCATCCTCCCAGGACCCCACCCAGGGCCCATGGGGCCCAGACACAAATGCAAGTATCCTCCTTGCTCTGTGTGACTCCCCCAGACTTCGTATCACGAGGGCAGGGCCCGGTTCACAGCAGGCTTCAGCACAAGTAGGGTGTGGGCAGACCACCCCCCCGGGAGATGCACAGCACACAGACCCACAAGCTCACACTCCAGGAGCGGGCCACCACCCTCCTGACCTGTTGGCCCAGCCAAGGAGACAGAAACAGACCCCCACTCACAACACTGGCCCAACTCGAAGGGCGGCCAAGTGCAGGGCCAGCAGGGCCCACGGAGAAGCCTCAGGCCCTGAAGGTCAGCAAATGTCACCAGCTCTACCCACTGCCCAACAGCTAGCCTGGCCTGTCCCTTCATGCTGCCCCCAGCAGGTGGGCCTGGGGGGACAGGAGAGGCAGGTGGCCAAGGCCCAGGGCAACTCTAACTGGAAAGGAAGCCAATGACCCTGGGGTCAGAAACAGGTTGCGGAGGTCTAGGAGTCCGGTTCAAAGGGGTGAGAAGGGCAGCAGGGAAGGGCCATGGGGCAGGGCAGACAGTGCTGTGACCCAGACACATCCCACACTGTGGCCTCCTAGAGGCCCAGGGAGCAGGGGAGGCAGGGCGGGGCTGGCAGTAGGCCCCTGGAGTGCAGCCCTGCCCAGCACCGCAGATTTCCACACCTGGGATGAGGGCCCAGTGTAGAAATAGGAGCCGCGGACCAAGCAGGAAGTAGTCTCGTGGCCTCTGGGCCCAGACACCTCAACTCAGCATGTCCAATGGCAGCAGCAGGGGGCAGGAGGCCCCAGAGAGCAAGGCTCTGGTCCACCCCACCCACCAGGAGAGGCCCAAGACCTCAGGGCAGTGTGCACAGAGGAGACAGGGCAGCCTGGAGAGGGCACTCCGCCAGGGTCCTCTGGTGACTCCATCAGATGCCTCCCAGGCCAGCCACACAGGCACAGATGAGGTGGACAGAACAATGGACAGGAGTCATTTCTCAGAAGCCCCTTTCCACAGACAAAGTGTCTGCAGCCTCCATTACGCACCACAGTCCGGCAGAGCTGAGCTCCGGGGAGGCCAAGACCCAGCCCAAGATGACAGATGGTGTCACCACATGAAGACCTGCAGTGGCCTGGGGACACTTGGGGTTCTGACGGCTGCAGCCAGGAGACAGGTGGTTGCAGCAAGCCCTCCAGGGGGCCCAGTGGGCCCCAAGCAGCGCATCTGAGTGACTGCAGCAAGAAACCCAGAGGGGACCTGGTTCTCACTTCACAGCCCAGGTGGCCCAGCCGGCAGCCTCTCCTCCCTCCCTGCACTCATGCCCCCGCCCTTTTGACTCACAGCACAAGGTCCATGGGGCTTCCCAGAGGTGGACACCTCAGGCGGCACCCTGAACCCCCACTGCCTGCATGGCCAGCCCCTCCAGACAATCAGTCAGCCAGAGCTGCCTGAGGGCCCCATGCAGCCCACCCACACAAGAATGCCCCCCACCAGGGCCCAGAGGCCCTGCTTCCCCAGTCCTCTCCAGCCTGAGAGATATACACCTTCTGGCCAGAACTAAAGGGCACCCAGCCTTCCCCCTGGGGGATCAGGGCATCGAGGAGCAGCTAGTCAGGATAGCAGGGAGGGAGGGGGCATCCCTAGTGATGGCCAGGAACAGGGATGAAGTTAGGGGTGGGGCTGGGGGAGGCCTCAAGCAAGCCTGGGGAAATGCCCCCCAAACAATCCAGAGAGCCTTCCCTGAGCCTGAGAGAAGACCTCAGGAGCTTGGTCAGCAAAGACATGAACCCTCAGGGTGGCCACCCAGGGGAACCTCCATTGGCATGTTGCCCCCAGCTCTGGGATTCCTGGTGAGATCCCTGATAACCTGGAACTTGGGCTGTCCAGCCCCACCCACCACCCCCGCAGACGCGCCCCAGCGAGGAATCTGCTCAGAGCAGGGCCCGTACAGAGCAGGGCTCCCTGCTCAGAGCCAGGAGCCCAGGGACCCTTGGGCTCCCAGAGACCCAGTGGGATGCCCTACCTGTGACACAGGGTTGCCCCAGGAGTCAGGGTCCTCAGTTTCCACAGAGCCTTCATCTGTCCCCCTACTGCCTCCTGATCAGGCTAGGGCTCTGAAGGCTCCAGGGTGAAGGGTCTAGACCTTAGACCCTCCATGCCTGACCACAAGCTCCAGAGGGTGAGGCATCTAGAACCCCCCAACACCAGGGGCACTGACTGCAGATGGCAGAGCTGCAGAGGGCAGAGTTGGAGCTCAGGTTGCCTGGACCAGGCCAAGCGCAGCCCCGACCACAGCCCCCAGGGCCCCCAGACAGATGGCCCCGCAGACCAGAGCTCCTGGCCCAGAGATGCAGGGCCCAGGGCCACTGCCAAGTCCAGGGAGGCCTGGAGTCCGCAAGGCAGTGGAAGCCTGTGAGCATGGCTGCACACCAAGCCCAACGCTTAGCACCTCTGGGTCAGCCCAGTACAGGCTCTGAGAGCCTCCCCAGCTTCACTGGGACACACAGCTATGAACTGCATGGAAAGAGTGGGATGGTGGCGCAGGACCCTCTACCCACTTGCCAAAGATGCTCATGGAGAGTGGGGCCTGGCCAGAGCAAGTGGCTACGGCCACAACTTAGACTTAGGAACGCTTCTCTTCCTGGCCAGAGAGGCCAAGAACTGAGTGAGATTTTAGGAACAGAGGCCTCAGAAGGGTCAGGGACCTCACAGTCCCCAATCTGAGGCCACCCTTCTCATAAGGGGGCCACTTCCCCAGCCCAGCCAGGACCTGCCCCCTCTTTCTCCAACCTCCAGCTATATCCATTAGGTAGCCAAGGTGAGACTCTAGCTCTCATTTATACTAAAGTGTGGGTGACTAATCAGACACTCCCAGAGGAAATTTATTCCACTGAGTAAATGATTCTACAGAAAAAACAGAACCTGGAACTCTGTAGGTAGATCTCAGGAGAGGGAAGAAGGAGGCAGATCCCCTTCAAGGGTCCCTGAGGCCAACAGGCCACCAACCACAGGTCTGGGGGTGGGGGTGGGGAATAAGATGAGCCACCCCTGTTGTCTGCCCATGCCCACTGCACCTTCCAGAGTCACCCCAATCCCCCCTCTGTCCCAGCCCAGCCTACCAGCCCGGTCTTGTTCCCTCCCTCACATCCCAGTCATGCTCAGACAACCTGAAGAACTCCTACTCTTGCTTCAAGACCCAGATCTTGCCTGCCCAACATGACCTCCTAGGCCAGGGCACCCATGGGTCCTAAAAATCCTCTAGCAGGAACAGCCTCTGCTGAGAGTGCACCTGGAGCAGGAGTCTCTGCAGCTCTGCGGCTATTAGACACAGGAGGAGGGTCGGCTCCCTCAGGCTGCACCCCAGATCATGGTCCAAGGGCAGCAACTTGGGGGGGTTGGGCACACAGTTTGTCACACATTCCCTTCAGTGTGTGAAAGAGCATGTGTGATTTCAGTAATTTTTGCTAAAATGATAAACTAAGTTAAAAAACAAAGGCACCCTTTCACATACCTGATGCTCACAGCCAAAGCAGAGCAGGCTCAGAGAAGTGAGACTGTAGGCGATCAAGCAGCTGAGGCGGGTGGGGGGCAGCCAGTGGCCAGGAGCAGGCTCCCCAGTCTGTGCCCTACCCTGTGAAGCCTGGCCTGGGGGCAGCTCCTAACCTGAGCCCAGCAGGGCTGGGGGCTGCCAAAGACCCATTCCCTGTTCTCTGCCTCTCCCTGGTGTTGAGGGTATGAGACAGTCTAGTTGCCCCCATGTCCCTCAGGCCTCCCTGGGAGCCACAAATGGCCTCAGCTTAACCTTACCTGGGACTGCCCAGGGCCAGTGCAAACCACAGAATCCAGGAAATGGCCTCAATGTCAAAGTCCCAAGACACAGCCACAGACAAGGACATGGGCTGCCTAAGGGCGCCCAAGCACACCTGCTCGGCCCAGGCGGCCNGGCCTCAGCTTAACCTTACCTGGGACTGCCCAGGGCCAGTGCAAACCACAGAATCCAGGAAATGGCCTCAATGTCAAAGTCCCAAGACACAGCCACAGACAAGGACATGGGCTGCCTAAGGGCGCCCAAGCACACCTGCTCGGCCCAGGCGGCCTCTAGGTGCCCCCCCAGCACGGCCAAGCGGGGGACTCAGGTTACTCGTGGTTGTGCTGGGTCAGGGCTCAAGCGTCCAGCCAGCCTCCAGTTCACTGCTCACCATTCCAGAGGCCCAGCCCGGCACAAGCAGTAAGTCCCCTCAGCCAGAACAGCCACCACTAAGGGCAGACATAGGAACTCTGACCCAGAGGCTGCCCGACTTAGCAGCTGGCCTGCACTGCTCTCAGGAACCCAAGTAGCATGTAGTTCAGCAGGGACACAGGCCCTGTGGCCAGCAACCCTGAGGCTGGGGTGGGTGGAATAAAGCCCCGTGTTGCCCAGTGACCCTTGGCCCCTGCCCTGTCCTGAGGACCCTGGAGAAGGGGGCCAGAAGAATGTTGTTTTAAGCCTCCAGAAACTTCTGCAGCCCCCCGCAGACAGATCTGTGCCCTTGTCCCGGATCACCTCCTTTCCCCGCTGCTAACTAGGAGACCCACTGGGTGGTTGGCACCTGTCCCCACCCTAAGCCCTTCCCCCCAACGCTTGGAAACTCCTCTGACCCCAAGCCTCATGAATCCCACCTGCCTTCCACATAAGGTGGGCAGCGGACCCTGAGTCTGACAGGTGCCAAGATGGGATTTCGGAGGTCCGCTTCGACTACAGACCTCCACCGCAAGACACACAAACTCATAACAGGGCCCAGGGTGAATGGAGAAGCCAGGACTGCTGTCCGCCCACCGTCCAGTGCTCTCGGACCCCGGAGCAAGCAGTCAGGGGCCCAGGCGTCCCATGCTCAGAGCGCAGACAGGTGGGACACACGCACCAGGGCGCGCAGACACCGCCCAGGTCTCAGCCCCTGGATCCTCTGCCCTGCCTGGCCGGACAGGTGCCTACCGCGCGCACCCGCGCACAGGCCCTACGGCCCACTGACCCGAAGTCCTGGTCCATGGACTTGAAGAAGAATTTGTAGGCGTGCACGGGCCGGTTGCTGAGCACGTTCTTGAAGTCGGCCAGCGTGACGCGCTCGGGCGCCACCGGCAGCTTGACCAGGTACGGCGTCTCCTCCTCGTCCATGTGATAGATGATCTTGGTCTCCGCCATGGCGCGGCGCTCAGGCTCGGCCCGGGCCTCGGACGCGGGCGCCTCCCCGCTGCCGGCCCGCGCCCCGCCCGCGCGCCGCTCCCGGCCCGGCCGCGACCAGGCCCCCGCGTCCCCGCCCGGCAGCTCCGGCCCCGCCCGCCCTGCCGGCCTCAGCCCCGGCCCTGGCCCTGGTCCCGACTCCGCGCGCACCCCGGCTGCTGCCCCGCCGCCCGCGGCCGCCCATGCGCCCCGGGCCCGGGACGCAGGCAGGGAGGGCGCGAGGCCCGCCGCGTCCGTGCGCCCCGCCGCCGCCCCCTCGGGCCGCGCGTTAAAGGGACCCCGGATCCGGCTACGAGCGGCCGCTGGGGGCGCCCGAGAGCGGCGGGCCTGACGTCACCGGGCGGCCGGCAGCGTGGGGGCGGGGCTGCGCACGCGCGGGTCGGGAGCGAGGCGCGCTAGGGGCGGGGCCTCCTGCCATGTCCAGGCCTGGAGCTCAGGGCGCGCGCTCCCGGCCTTCGCCACGCGCATTGGTGGGCAGTCCACAGGGTCAGGCTCCGGGCCAGTGGGCGGCCGGGGGCGCGCCCGGCGGGAAGAAGGCGGGTGGGGCCCCTCAGGAAGCTCCGAGCCCGTCCTGGAGCCCTCGGAGGGGTTCTGCGCGGCCGGGCTCCAGTCCTCCACCTCCTCAGAGTCCGGCGGCGCCTTGATTATACCGACGGGCTGCAGTGGCTACGCGAGAAACTGAGAATTCTTGTGTCCGGACTGGAACCGATGACACTCTGTAACTTTGCCCCCCTACCCCCACCCCGCGTCAGCTCCGAGTTGGCGCGCCCTCTGCCAGGTCGCACGGGGGCTACAAGAAACACAGGCCAAGCGTTAGGCGGGTCCCCGTGGGGACGCGACAGTAGGGTCAGCGCGAGCAGCTATGCGCACGCAGAGGCATGGCCCTCCGGCAGCAGGTGTAGTTTTTTTTTTTTTTTTTTTTTTCCAGCCGCTGTCCATCAAACCTGCGAGGGGTCCTCCGTGGGGTCCTCGTGGGGCAAGGGTACAGCCACTGGGGAGAGCGGCTCTCCCTCTCCGACCCCAAGAGGAAAACTTGAGGCCACTAGGAGGCCCACGCTGGCGAGAATGAGATGGGAGAGGACCTAGGGTGGAGCCTGAGAGTGATGCGGGTGCTGCCCCCCTTGAAGTTGGCTTAGAACCTGGACTCTCCCATCTGCCAGGTCAGGACCATCCCCGCTCAGTGGACCAGCACAAGAAAAGGCCACATTAGTCCATCACTGACTGGAGGAGCCAGTTCTTCCATAAGTCCTTGAGTCTAAGCCAGGGACCACCCTCAGGTGAGCCTTGGCAGGGTTGTTGACATCCATTTCCCTGGGCTCTGAGGACTCTGTGAGGTTGGCCCACTCAACAAAGCCTGGGCCTTCTTCCCTTAGGTCTCAGTTTCCCCAGAGGTGATCTGAGGAAGCCAGGAAGGATGGCCTTGAAGGAAGGGTTACCATGGCTCTCTGCTGGGTGTTCAGGGAGGGAGGAAGGCAGTCCCTACCCTGAGAGCTCACCAGGGACCAGATCCTCCAGGCCAGATACAAATGGTTGCTGGTCATGCTGATGCAGGGGCTCTGGGGTCCCAGCTGCATTCCTGCCTTTGAACCTCTCTCTCCTACCTGATCACCTAACTCTCAGCCCAAGTCACAGGACAGAGGCAGGTAGCCAGAGGCCAGTCCCAGGACCCTTGCTCATGTGGTCGAGCTGGGGCTCTGCAAGGGACCTGAGTTTGTGGCCAGAGCCTGAGCTCTGACAGGAAGGGCCTTGTCCAGTGGCAGTGTGGCCACTGTGAGTCAGGGGTCACTAGGCTGGGGGGAGTCACAACTCCCTGCCCCAGCCTCCCTCCCTGCCTTTGCCACTGGGGGGGTTCTTGAGGGGCGTGAAGAGAAAACAGCTATTTTTAATTGTTGCCCAGGCATTTTACTGCATGACAACGCTGCTCATGTACAGAATCTGGACAGTTAGGTGAGGACCCAAGCTCAGGATCCCCACCACAAGTTCCTGCCTTGCTTTTCCCCCAGCACCTTTTACAGTGACCACTCAGAGTCAAGCCTGTGACAGTGACCGCTGCCCCAAGTGCCTTATAAGTTCTAGGTACTTGCTACCCTGGGCTGTCCATCTCCGGCTTGCTGGTGACCTGATGGAGAGCTGCCCTTCCCCTGGCTCACAGAGCGTTCCCATCCCCAACCAGGAACTGTAAGGAACAAATTTTGTGGGTCTCCTTGTGTGACATCTTGAAACTGTGGCTTCATCAAAACGACCCCAGGGTTTCACGTTTGGCAGGTGGGAGTTCCAGTGCTGGGAGGGCCACACATGGACTCTGTGTGGGCAGTTGTGCTTCCTCGCTCAGTGGGTCGTGATCTGTGTTCTCAGTCCACCACTCTGGGTTTTCCAACTTAGGGTGACAGTTGCCCCTCCTTCCCCCAAAGGCCTTGGAAGACAGGGTCAGGGCTGAGAAACAGGCTTCTTTCTACCTCATACTCCTGTTCTGTTCCAGTCGTGCTGGCACCCCCGAGGGCTCTCCCACTGACTGCTTCCTCCCCCTTTATCCTTGTGAACTGAAGCCCATCCTGGCATCTGCTTCTCTTTTCAGAGGACTAAACTAGTACAGCCCTCTGTCCTCATATCCCCCAACATGCTCCCCTCCCCCATGTCCAATAACCCCTCTGAAGAGGACCTGAGGCCCCTCCCCAGGATACCCAGACCTTCCACCCAAAGGAAGGGGTGATGACAGTGCAACCTCAGATGAAAGAAAGTACTTCTGAGTCCCCAAGGCGCAGACTCTGCCCCCGGGGAGATGGAGGGGAACAGCAGAGGCATCCTTGGGCCCAGGTCTAAAATCGATGTGGTCTTTATTGAGACGATAGCAATTCCCCAGGATGAGCAAGTGTGGGGTGTCGGGAGTGGCAGCACTGGCCACTCTAAGACCATCTTGACACCATCCTCCGGTCCTCAGCCAAAACAGAGTCAATGAGGCCTCATCCCTGGACTCCAGCCCAGGGAAGGGCTGAGAGAAGGGGGTCAGGGTCAGAAGTCACGTGGAGCCCAGTGACTGTCAAGGCAACTTGTTGAAAACGGGGCTGGAGCAGGGTAAGCAGAGAGGCGGCCCCAGGTGGCCAGATGCAGTGCAGAGAGACACTAGCCCCAGGCCTGGAGTGTATAGGCTTTGGGTTGCCATGCAGAGCCTGCTACAGTCTGGCAGGGTAACGTGGGGTGCAGTCGAGGGGAGCCAGCAGGCTGGTCTCCTGAGGAAGGTGGGACTGCCAGCCCTGAGGCTGACCCAGACCCAAGAATCCCCACTGAGCCCTGTCCTGCCCCCACCCCTGCAGAGGTGGGGATCCCAGCCCCCGGTGGGTAGAGGCCAGGAGAGCCTGAGGGACTGGTGGACATCAGCAGGGTCTTGGCCACGTGAGAAGGGAAGGGCACATGGTGAGGGCTGCTGGAGGAGCCAGCTGCAGCGCCGGCAGATTCCAGGGAGCCCACGAGCGCGTCAGAAGACTAGGTGGTCCTGAGGGCCTGGAGGCAGCCTCACTCTGCACCGGTCCAGGCCAAGTTCCTGGACAGCGGGACCAGCCGCTGGAAGGGGGGCCAGGTGAGCTGCGTAGGGGTCAGGAAGAGTCTTCCGAGGTGGACAGACAAGAGCTGGCAGAGCTGCTGGCCCAGCCAGGAGCCCGGAGTCACCTTATTTGCAATACTCCTTTCTGAACTCTGCAAGCCAAAGGGACAGGTGGTGTCTGCCCTCTGCCCTGGCAAAATGGGCAACTTCCATCAGGACCATCCAGGGACTTCTGGAACCCCAAGGGGGCAGGGGACTCCTGCTCACAAGGCTGGCAGGTGTCTTGGGGTTCTGAGTGGAGGGAAAGCGGGTACAGCCCAGCTCTGAGATGGGCGGAGGTCTCCCTCCCTCCCCTTCACTAACCTTTGTCCAAGTCAATGTTCTTGGCGGGCGGGAGGCTGTGGGCCAGTTCAGCCCTCTCCTTCAGGATGTTGTTTTTGTAATCTGGAGCAGGAAAAGAGCAGGGTGAGGGCCCCGCAAAGATGTGCCTCCCTCATCCCAGGCCTGGGAGCCACAGTCTGCCCCTTGGGTCTTCTCACCTAGTCGAATGTCCTCACTCCTGTAAAGAGCCTGGTCCCCGGAGGCCACAGCAAACTCTGCCATATTCATGTCCTTCCTGGAGGCAGGAGGGTGGTGGGAGGTCAGAGGGTGGGTGAGTCTGCTTGGTCCCCAGGGAAGCCAGAAGGGATACTTACGTCTTTGACTTGGACTTCTTGTCGGAGTATTGGTAGCCTAGGGAGGGAGACTCGTGTTGGGGGCAGCCTTGCCCACTCCCCAGCTCCTCCAGTCCAGAGGAACCCTCGCAGCCCGGGTAGAAGGCTCCCGGAACCGTCTGCTTTGGTCAGTGTGCCCTAAGTCCCGCCTCCGACCGGGAAAGGCTTCCTGGCACTGGCCCCAACCAGGCAATCAGCTCACCTCCACGGCGGCGCTGCCGGGTGGCCAGAACGACTGTGATGAGCAGCAGGATGAAGAGCAGCAGGGTGGCGAGCACGTAGCCCAGCTGCTGGAAGAAGTGGGCTCGGCCCTCGGGGACGATGACGTTGATGACGCTGCGGCCTCGCGTCAGCGTGGGATCTGCTGGGACCGTGTGCGGGACAACGTCAGGGAACCCCGACCTGGCCGATCTCAGCCCGTGGGTGCCTCCCCCTCACCACCCGGATCCCTGATTTGGGACGGGAGGGGGCCCAGGTGGGTTGCTGCCCCGCAGACGTACCTCCTGCGCCTGGGCCAGGTGCGCCGCTGTGGCTGGAGCCATTGCCCGGGGAGTCCCGCGGGGGCGGGGGCGGCCGGGCTGCTGGCTCAGTGACCCTCAGGTGGAAGACGCGGCGCTCGTGCAGGCCGCAGTAGTGGTGATGCAGGTGGCAGGAGTAGGTGCCCTCGTCTGCAGGCTCCAGCGGGTCAATGAGCAGCGAGAAGTCACCGCGCGCGAACGCGTCCGCCTCCACGGCCACACGGTCGCGCAGGAAGTGCGGCCCGTAGGCGCGGCGCTCGCCGGACGCGTAAAGGTCGAGCAGGCGGTCCGCACGGTCGTGCGGCACCCCGGGTGGCTGGCGGTCCCAGTGCACAACCTGCTGCGCTTCCTCCAAGTGTCTGTCGGTCCACACGTGCGCGCGGTTCACGCACGTCAGCAACGCAGGCGCGCCGCGCTCCACAGCCAGCACCTCTTTCTCGCCGTCCCAGTGCGCGCCGGCGGCCCGGGCTGGGGGAGTATGGCGGTCAGGGATCCTAGGCCGGGAGGGAGCCGGGACGGGGCGTCCAAGGTGGCAGGGTGGGAGTGCACGCTGGGGGGGTGTTGGGGGGGGCACACTCACGGTCGTCGGTAACCTCGAGGAGCACGGCCAGGCTCTCGTAGAGGTGGCAGTAATGGTGGTGAAGATTACAGGTGTACAGCCCCTCGTCAGTCTCCTCCACCGCTATGCACAGGGAGATGCGGGGCGAGGGGGTGAGGGGGAACCCAGCCTTAAGCTCTGCGGCCCCGCCCGAGCCCCAACCCCCGCCCCCCGCCGCGGTACCCCGGCTAGTACCTCGGATGAACAGCGAGAAGTTGCCATCGTGGAAGGCGGAGGGAGGCAGCAGGAGGCGGCCGCGGTCGCGCGGCTCGTACACGCGCTGCTCGCCCGCCGAGTACATGTCCACCAGTCGGCGCGCGGGACCGCCAGCCTGGCCGCCGCTGAGGTCCCAGTGGACGACGCGCTGGCGGTCGTGCAGCCGGTCTTGGGTCCACACCATGCGCGGGCTCTGGCAGCGCAGCACCGCCCGGGCGCCTGCTGCCCAG
Organism: Oreotragus oreotragus; assembly: GCA_006410675.1. Taxonomy (NCBI): domain Eukaryota; kingdom Metazoa; phylum Chordata; class Mammalia; order Artiodactyla; family Bovidae; genus Oreotragus; species Oreotragus oreotragus. The sequence goes on along the minus strand of SJYX01004273.1, from coordinate 4,318 downwards.
CTTACTGCGGACTCGGACACCACGGAGCTGTCAGAGGTCACGGGCCCTGATGGCCCTGGTGGGGAGGGGGAGTCACCGGGGAGGGATGAGACTCCAGAGTACAGTACAGGATGGGGCTAGCAAGAAGGCAGGGAGACTGACAGGTTCTTAGGGGAGGGTGGTCACTAACCTGAAGACAGAAGGACGGCAGAACCTAGAATGAGAGGAAGTGAGGGTCAAACTGGGGAGGGGGTGACCTGAGCCTTCACATGTGGGTCACCCGCTGAAATTGGCCCCCCACTTGGCCCCTGGGTCCCTTCTATAGTCCTAGTTGAGGTGGGTGCTAAGGACACCCTGTTAACAGGTAGGGGTAGGTCCAGAGAAGCCAGGATGGCACAGTTTGGGGGGAGGGTCTCCTATTCCCCTACCTCTCCCAGGCCCCCCACTTAATCCTTGTGGCCACCTCCCCGGGCTGCAGGGGCAGCCACCTGCATTTCTTGGGGTGACTGGTGGGGCCAGCCCAGCTCTGGATATGTGCTTGTCACCAAGGGCCACCTTCAGGAATGGTGGCTACCCTAACCACCACTGCAGGAAGGCCACGAGAGCACCAGTGCCTGACACCTCAGCTGGTCTGGGGGCTCCTGTACATACACATCCACTGTGGCACCTGCCCAGGGCCACGCTGCACTAACCCTCCAGGGTCCCCAGGCTGCTGGCACCCCACCCAGGAGCCCCTTGGCCTTAAGGACAAGAAAGCTGGAGATAGGACAAGAGTGACCCTACCATCTGCCACTCTACACACCAAATTCCTGCTCTGGAGATATGGCCTGGCGCCCGGGCTGGACAGAGGAATGTGCCGGGTCAGCAGGCCACCCCCGAGGAGCAGACTCGGGGGCCCAGGAACAGACCCTGTGAAACACATGCTTCCCGGGTCCCCCTCAATCCTTCACCCATCCCCTCCTGACAACAGATAAGCACAAGGCTAGAGGGGCGTCCCAGAGAAGTAGAGGGTGCAAGGGACCCCAGGAGGAACCCCCATGCTCAGCTTCCCTGCCCTGTGCAGCCCTGTCTCTAGCATACAGTGAGGGGAAGTTCTGTAGGGATCTAACATCAGACCTCAGCCCCTCTGTGTCCTGGGCGCCTTCTCCTGGTGAGCAGCACCCTCTGAAGTCCCCAGACACATCCGCTTCCTGGTGGGGTGTCTCCTCACCCCAGAGTTCAGACAGCCTTAGCCCCAAACACAAACTGGCTCAGACTAGGTGTGACTCCTGCCACCCCACCCTCCATGAACTCACTCTGCAGAAGCACAAGTCTCCAGATCAGGACCCAGGCCCGCAGCTCCATGGCGCCCGCCTGGCCCGGAGGCGCTTTGTCTCACTCAGTCTCAAACTCTGCAGAAAAACAGCCCGGCCCCCTCCTCCTCCCCCTCCTCAGTACCCGCCATGACATCACGGAGTCCTGGGCTGGCCAACAGTCTGCAGACCGCCCCCTCTGCTCCTGCCCAGCCCCTTGGCCTCCCTCAGTACTTGGCTGGCCTGGTGGGAGGCGTTGGGGCCTTGGCCACTGTGTCCCAGAGGGTGAGGGGAGTCACTCTGGCTTGGGTCCTGGAGAAGGGGGCAGCAGCCCAGCCCTGGAGGGGCGGAGCCCTGAGGGCATGGCCCCAGATGCCTTATGGGTATTTGTGACAGACAGATCCCCACTAGGGCCACTGGAGGTCTAGGCTTCTGGGGGGAACATTTCACCTGCACCTCTATGGGGTGGCCCCAGCCATTTCCCCTCCCAACCCCCTGCAGGCCAGCAGAAAGGCCCAGGCTCCCCAGCCACCAGCTCTTCCTGCTAGCTGTGTGGTGACCCCTGGGGCTCCATTTTTTCAGCTGTGAGGGGGGGACAAGAGTAGTGCAGGCCCTGGGGGTGCAGGGGCTCCCTCCTGGCAGCATGATGGACACCACGGTCTATCAGTCAGCTTCAGCACCCATAAAGCTGCCAGGGAGATGAGCAGCAGGGACCAGGGTCCCCTGTCCTGGTGACCCACTCCATCTGCCTGCCACCCAGACCCAGGTCCACTACTCCTGGGAGTACCACCCTCCCCTCCTGGAGGAGAGGGAAGAAACGGGGGTATGGAAGGCACAAATTTGAAGCTCTGGGAAAACTCACAAAGTCACGTAAACAAATGTGAAATAACAGAGCATGCACTGTGTACCAAACCCACTCTTTCTAGTTAAGCAAACCTCAAGAAAAAGAAAGGAAAAATCCACTGAACCACAAAACCCACGGTGCATTTTTGGACTGCCCATTTGGACTGAATTATGGTCACAGCTCTCAGGCCCTGGTGGGCTGGAGTCTCACTCTTGAATCCTGCCCTGGTCCCCAAGTTCTCAGACAAGCAAGGAGTCCAGCTCAGCCAGACTCCTAGGCTCCAGACAAGGGGAGGAGTCTGCTGATGCTGCAGCAAGAAGGAATGAGGGGTGACAGCAGGTAGGACCGGCTGGGAGGACACAGGACTGTGAAGACGCCCCGCCCCCAATCTAACGGACCATTTCCTCAGCAGGATCCAAGCCATCAGGACTTGTCTCCACACCCCACCCCCAGCTCCTCCTGGGCCTTTCATTCTGGAAAAACAAGCCCAGCTTGGCTGGCCTTGAGGCCTGGCCTCTCCTCCTGTTTTTCTAACTGGTTTATATTAGTGCTGGTGGCCTCCCTCCCAGTCCGCCTCCCTCCTCTGCACACCTCCCCTCCCCCACGTCTGTCTCTCTCCATGTGCCTCAGCCTCTCTGTCCTCCATCTCAGCACTCTGTCCCCGCCTCTGGCTGCTGGGCTGTCTTTCTTCAACAGAAGGATTGTCCAAGCAGGGCAGCAGGGAGGCAGACACCCAGGTCTGGCCTCTCAATCTAGAAGAGGGCAGGGTCAGCTCCCAGCACTGAGCTAGGAGGCTGGAAGTGCTGGGTCCACACCCTGAACTGTCTGCAGAGCCCCTCCACCCCAACCCCCGACCAAGCCTGCATGGAGTTTGGTGGGTTCACAGCACCGCAGATCCAGCCCTTGGCTCAGCCCCAGTGCAGAAGCCTGAAGGAGGAAGCAAACCCTGTGGCACCACTGGGCAGGATGGACAGGGCAGTGGAAGGCAGCAACACCCTCCTCCCTGCTCCCTCCTGTTCTCTCTGCTTGAGCCCACCTCCCTGGTCCTTGGCAGGAAACACAAGTGAGAACAGAGGCCCAAAAGAGAACAGACCAGAACTAAATGACCACATCCCCTCTCCCAAAACTCCAGGCCGGACAAGGCGGGTCACCCAGGCAGCCCCATGGAGACTGAGACTCAGCCTCTGGCTCCAGTCCTGGAGACCCGGACATTCCAGGCAGCCAGGCTCATTGGGAGGAAAAACCACAGGCACTCAGAGGCACAACCCAACACAGACACGTGTTAACACGTGCTGTTCCGTCATCCAGCAGAGCTGAGCACCTACTGCTCACCCGGCACAGAGCTGAGCACCTACTGCTCACCTGGCACAGAGTTGAGCTGTGTGCCAGGCCCTGGGGTTCAGCACTGCACAGAGGCTAAGCTCCTGCCCTCTGGGAGTTGTTAGTGGGGAGGCAGCCGGCTCGCTGAGGAATTAGGTAATTTTAAATGCAGCAAGATTAAAGCCGGGCAGGGGCTCCCTCCGTGAACTAACCTGGACAGCCTCCAAGGGACCCATTCCTCCGAGGACGGACCAGGACACCCTCTGAGGGGGCCACACCCACAGCGAAAATTCAGGAAGTAGGTGTTGGGGAGGGGCGTAGTCATGCGGGGGCAAGGAGGTCTGCAGGCCATGCCCAGGCTCTCACGTGGAGCACAGGGAGGCCTGAAGAGGCCTGGTGGTCTGGTGATGCAAGAAATGCCAAATGGTTAGTTTAGAGCTATCAGGGTTTATAAGAGCACACCAGGAAAATGGACGTCCGAAGACCAGGTGGTGGACAGAATCTGAGATGCTCCCCAGGGCACCCAGCCGAGGGAGCCTGTGGCCAGATAGTCCTTAGTGCCCACACGACAGGGGCCTGCCAGTCACTCCTGAGACAGAGTCTGCATTGCTGCCAAGGAGCCTCAGCTTCTCCTGAAACACTGAAACTTCCTTCCCCAAGAAGAAAACGGACCTCACACTGCTTTTCTGTTGGTCTGAGCAGTTCTAAAAGCCATTTGCAGAACTTCCCTGGTGGTCCAGTGCCTAAGACTGAACTTTCCCAATGCAAGGGGCTTAGGTTTGATCCCCGGTCAGGGAACTAGACCCCACAGGCCACAATGAAAATCCAACTAAGACCTGGTACAGCCAAATGAATAAATAAATACATTAAAAAAAAAAAAAAA
>SJYX01004272.1:135084-156979 GCA_006410675.1 Oreotragus oreotragus | reverse complement strand
TTTTCTGCTTTAGTATTAAATAAGTTGTGATTCTCTGTATTCACCAATCTGACTCTTCAGTGTTTAGTACCTTCTGATTTTCTCCCAGCTGGGGCAAAGCAGATTGTTTGGCAGTTCCTGAACTGAAGGGATACATTGCTACTTGGAAATCAGTCACACTATCCCCTACAGAAATAAAACCTTTGGGGAAGAAGTCAAGAGACAGCCCACAGTAGGAAGAATTGAGACCCACCTATCCAACAGTAATAGAAAAATTAAGCTCATGCCTCAGGGGAATATTTAGATATTTGTGAGCTTTTAAGCTATAGTCTCTTGTGAGTCCCTTGGACTGCAAGGAAATCCAACCAGTCTATCCTAAAGGAAATCAGTCCTGGGTGTTCTTTGGAAGAATTGATGCTAAAGCTGAAACTCCAGTACTTTGGCCACCTCATGCGAAGAGTTGACTCATTGGAAAAAACTCTGAAGATGGGAGGGATTGGGGGCAAGAGGAGAAGGGGACGACAGAGGATGAGATGGCTGGATGGCATCATCGACTCGATGGAGATGATTTTGGGTGAACTCTGGGAGTTGGTGATGGACAGGGAGGCCTGCTGTGCTGCGATTCATGGGGTCGCAAAGAGTCGGACACGACTGAGTGACTGAACTGAATTGAACTGAACTGAAGCTATAGTCAATGGCTTTGGATTATAAACAGGCAAATGGGTCTTTTTAAAAACAGCTTCACTCAACCAGGTGCTCTGTGAAACCTGGAGGACTGGGATATGCTGGGGAGTTGGGAAGAAAGTTCAAAAAGGAGGGGACATATGTACACTTATGGCTGATTCATGTGATATGACAGAAACCAACATGACATTGTAAAGCAATTATCCTCAAATTAAAAATGAAAAATAATTTTAAAAAAGAAAAAAAATACTTCTTCATATGCTGCTGCTGCTGCTGCTAAGTCACTTCAGTCGTGTCCAACTCTGTGCAACCCCACAGACGGCAGCCCACCAGGCTCCCCATCCCTGGGATTCTCCAGGCAAGAACACTGGAGTGGGTTGCCATTTTCTTCTCCAGTGTGTGAAAGTGAAAACTGAAGTGAAGTTGCTTAGTCGTGTCCGACTCTTAGCAACCCCATGGACTGCAGCTCACCAGGCTCCTTCATCCATGGGATTTTCCAGGCAAGAGTACTGGAGTGGGGTGCCATTGCCTTCATATGGGACCTTTATTTATGGAAACCTCAGTGGGATTTAGAGGGATAATTCTGATGTGCCCTGTAGATTCCAAACAAAAATCCAAGTTGCCAACTCAAAGGTCAAATGGAATGCTAGGGCTGAAATGGCTGAATCCCCAAGGCAGGGATGCAAACAGTAAGCCCATGCACCAAAGGACTGATTCTATTAATTTAGCCTACCAGGATACATTTACAAGAAAATGTAGGTTCATGTTGCTATGGGCAAGTAATATTTTAATCATTAATTTTTAAAAATATGACAACACTTCTATGAAGGACATACTATCACTACCTAAACTTTGGAGGTGAAGAAACTGAGTGACAGAGAGGTTAACTGATTTTCAAATGTCATGAAGAAAGTTAGTGGTAGAATCCATAAAGACTGCTCTGGATTCTCCGCTCTTGGGTTTTTGTTTGTTTCTTTCTTTCTTTCTGTTTGTTTTTTGTTTTATGTGTTCTTATCTGGAGAGTCCCAGGGACGGGGGAGCCTGGTGGGCTGCCGTCTCTGGGGTCACACAGAGTCGGACATGACTGAAGCAACTTAGCAGCAGCAGCAGCAGCAGCAGTGGCTTTACAATATTGGGTTAATTTCTGCTGTACAGCAAAGTCAATCAGCCACACATATACATATATCCCATCTTTGTCACCATAGAGCATTGAGTAGTGGTCCCTGTACTATACAGTAGGTTCTCATTAGTTATCTATTTTACACATTGTTGTTGTTTAGTTGCTAAATTGTGTCTGACTCTGATATCCCGTGCACTATAGCCTGCCAGGTTCCTCCATCCCTGGGATTTCTCAGGTAAGAATATTAGAGTGGGTTGCAATTTCCTTATTCAGAGGTGTTATACATAGTAGTATATCTATGTCTGGATTCTCCTCTCTTAAGCAACATGCTATACTGCCTCTCCACAAGCAAATGCAGAATTTTTAATAAGCAGTTTAGCAACATATACAGAAAATCTTAAAAGCAATCATTTTCTGGCAACCTTTATTGCAGCATTTTTGTTACGCAGAAAAATAAGGTTCAGAATAATGGCTAGCTGAATGGAAATGATTATGCAAATTATAATAATTAATTAACAAAGCAAATAAGCTAATTGCAGATATTAAAATAATAATTTTAGAATCACTGGTTTTAAAAGTAGTTAATGAAAAAATAGATACACAATTCCATGCTCGTGATTTGTGTTATATAAATTTAAAGCCTTACATTTAAAACTGGAAGTGAATGGTGCAACTGTTGACAGTGAATGTGTCTGAGTTGTGATATTGTCATTCTTTTTCCTGTTTTGATTTTTAAAGTGAAAGTGAAGTCACTCAGTCATGTCCAACTCTTTGCGACCCCGTGGACACCAGGCTCCTCCATCTATGGGATTTTCTAGGCAAGAGTGCTGGAATGGGTTGCCATTTCCTTCTCCAGGGAATCTTCCTGACCCGGGGATTGAACCCAGGTCTTCTGCATTGTAGACAGACACTTCACCTTCTGAGCCACCAGGGATATTTCCTTTTAAATAGGAGATAATTTCTGAAAAATACTTCCTTCTATTAACCTTTGCAATTAGTAGTAACAGCTTTTTATGCATATTTGCATGTGCTCAGTTGTATTGATTCTTTGCAATCCCCTGGACAGTAGCTTGCCAGGATCCTCTGTCCATGGGATTCTCCAGGCAAGAATACTGGAGTGGGTTGCCATGCCCTCATTCAGAAGATCTTCCCTACCCAGGGAGTGAACGTCATTACCTGTGTCTCCTGTATTGTCAGGAGGATTCTTTACCACTGAGCCACATGGGAGCATATTGGTTAAATGAATTATTTTCTATTTATATTGATGGATTTCACAGTGGCCAAATGTTCCATCTGCATTATTGTCTATCTTAAGTATATTTTTAAGTATCCATACACACAAGCCATTCAAATAAAGTTCTTTTAACAATGAAATTTTGCCTTTTTTGATTTTGTTTTAGAAATGTTTATGCTATATCTATTTTCATAATATGAAAGATAAAGGAATAATGTGTATCCAAGTAATTCCCAATAAACTATGAAGCTCTCTTACTAGTTAAAATCTTCTCTTCCTGTCAAGTTCAGAGTCTATATTCCACACTAGTACAATACTTGAAGCATTGATTATATTCTTTGTCATTTTTGAAAATTCATCTTTTAATTTTATTATAATTCCTAGGAAGTAGTATGGCTAGGCATAATCAAAATAGGTAATTTTTAGAAAGCATATTAGAAAGCATAAAGCTTATTTTGACGGAATGTATACTAAGTAGGTGAGGGAGATATGGTATTGTAGGTGAGGGAAATATTTAATGTTTAAATATCAGGGAACAAATGAAGTTGAATTAGTATCATTGGACCAGCACCTTTAGTAAATATCACAGACAGTTACTGTGAAGGAGAAAAAGGTGTCTGAATTTTCACGGAATTATTTGTTTTTTGAAATACATTATTATATAGTTGAGAATGCTTTTAAAAGTGGTAGAAACATTTGATAAATATAATGATAACATAGTTTAATATGCTAACACTATTTATTTGTATGGTATACTGCTTGCTAGGTGATTTAAAAAATGTAACACATACTTTCACTGGTAAAAATATCTATTTAATAGAGGATGCTTCATAGCAAAACTACTTAAACTCTGATCCTTAATCTTTCAATCAAGCGCAATGCTGAAACTCTCTTTTCTGTAATAAACTCTAGATGTGATTTTTAAAAAATTAAAGAAAGTGATTTCTTTTTGTCCATATGCTGTTGGATTTTATAATCAAAACAAACAAAAATATTTAACATATTTTCTTTTTCATCACCAAAAATAGAGTTTTGGAATTCCACTTATTTATATTATACACTATCTAAACAATTCCATTTTAATGTTGATATAATGCTTTGCTATTTTGACTTTATTATTTCATAAATGCTAAAAAGGAAAGTAATTTAATTCATTTTATCTGAATGAATATATATGCTGCCGTAAAAATTATAATAATACTGAACATTCATCATTTTCACTAAATAGAATTGAATTTCACCTTTTTTATCACATGCAGGGTTAAACGATATGAAAATTAAGTTTAGGGACGTCTCCACTGTGCCAGTTCTTACCATCAGAAAATGTCCTGTGAGTATTATAAATATGTTTTTCTTATCTCAACATGACAAGTGTTGCCACTATTGATGACCCTAAATAATTATTCTATTATCTAAATGTTTTTATATTCAAATAAGACATTTAAAAAATTGCCACTGACTTGCTGTGTGACCTGGAGCCATTCACTTAACCTCTCTGTTTCTCGATAGGAATCAGATTAAGATTAATTATCCATGCATGCTTTGCTAGCATAGAGAGAAAATGAGAGAATCTGTAAACTAAATTAGGTGTTAAAACATGTCACACACATTCAAAGTATTGTTCCAGTGTGTAATCATGTACAGTAAGGCCTGCCAGCAGTTAAATTAAATGATAAGCTTAGATATTTAAAAGTGGTTTGTGTGGAATTTAGAAATTAAAGTAAAACCAGAATTTCCCTCAATTCATAATCCATATTAAATTGTTATAGGGGAGAGCAAAACTGGAAATAAAGATTTATTCAAAGTGTGATGTAATTTTTCCTACATTAAAAAATCTTAGAATGACATTGTTTCTTTGAGAAAGGTGGAAAAAAGTTTTCCTTGAAAAACTGTTCTTGGTCAAGCCATCATTAGTAATATTTGACACCACTGGGGAATCAAGACACCTGATTCTAGTATTGGCTAAGGAGATAATTAGCTATACCTTGAGGAATTCAGTTAGACAATTTTTAAGTTTAAAAAAATATTCCATAAGTTTCAGGTGTACAGCATTTATATAATTTGACATCTGTATATACTACAAGTGATCAGCACAAGTCTAGTCTCCATCTGTCACCAAATAGTTGACACACTTTCATCCGTTTTGGCCCCCACCCTTTCCCCTCTAGTAACCACTAAATGTATGTCTGTAACTATGAGTTTGATTTTTTTCATTTATTTTGCTTTTTGTTTAGATTCCACATACGAGTGAAATCAAACTCTTTCTTTGCCTTAATTCACTTAGTCTAATACCTTCNTTTCATCCGTTTTGGCCCCCACCCTTTCCCCTCTAGTAACCACTAAATGTATGTCTGTAACTAGGAGTTTGATTTTTTTCATTTATTTTGCTTTTTGTTTAGATTCCACATACGAGTGAAATCAAACTCTTTCTTTGCCTTAATTCACTTAGTCTAATACCTTCAAGGTCCATCCATATTTTTGCAAATGGCAGGATTTCAATTTTTTATGGCTGAATAATATTCCATTATATACATTATATATTAATATACACACACATACATACACATATATATACACATATACCTATCTCACATATTCTGCGTTCATTCATCTACCAATGAACATTTAGGTTGTTTCCATACCTAGGCTGTTGTAAACATTGCTGCAATGAACATAGAGATACATATATCTTTTTGAATTAGTGTCTTCATATTCTTTGGGTAAATATCCAAAAATGGAATAGTTGGGTCATATGTAGCTCTCTTCTTAATTTTTTAAGGTATCATCATAATGTTTTCCATGGTGATTACTCCAATTTACTGGTCTACCATCAGTATACAAGGGTTCCTTTTCAACACTTTTTCTCCAATAATTGCTATTTCTTGTCTTTTTGAAAATAACCCCTTCATCTGAACAATAAAGGGGAATTTAGAGCAAATGGCTTCCAGAAGTAATTTCAGCATGAACATTTTATGACATAATTATTCAAGTTATTATAGTCTTGTCAATTCTACCTGAATAATAAGAATAGTAAAACACATAAACACATTGTTTTAAAAATAAGAAATAGATTAGGAACCAGTTCCCCAGGTTTATTTAAAATGGTAAAAAATTCTTTATGCATAGTCTCTTCAAGAGGTAGAAGAATAAAAGCATCTCTTGGAGACCCATTTGATTCCATAATTCTGAAAAGGAATATTTCCTTTTTCAATGTATGATATTTCCCTAATTCTCCGAGTTTGATCACATTGTGGTTGACAGTCATGTTCTCTGTAGAGAATACTTGGGTCTATTATCACAGGCAAAACCTGAGGTCATGGTTTAGTTTGTTTAATTTAGCACTTTTGTATTATTTTATCATTGAATTTTACCAATTGCATTTTGAAGCTTAGTCCTTGGATCAACCAGAGTTTAACAAGCCCAAATGCCAAACATGTTTTTGTTGCTCTTTGAATTGTAGGTGCCTCATTAATTTGCATTTTCTCTACCATTAAGTCTCCATAATATTTGCTGTTTTCTAAGTACTCTTTTCCATGTGATACAGAATTTTCTAAGAGCAGGTGCATTCATCCATTCGAACACCACCGCTGTTTCTTCACCATATGTGCATTCTTAATAAGTTGTTGTGGCCAGTCAATCACGAACCATTTATAATTTAAGCCTTACCCACATACCAAAGATTTCACCGTTATTCATGTGCTCCTTTATCTGCTTTTACTTGCAAACTATCATTCACTCCACCAGAAGCAATCATCCACCATCTGCCAATCTGAGACTCACTTGTTTGGAAACTGAAGCCTGGTGTTTTTATATTGCAGGTATTATGAGCACTTCTCGTCTGACACCTTTCTCTTTCTTTTCCATTCATTTTTTTCTGTTGTTAACAAGCATCCTTTATGATGTTTCCTATGCTTTGTGACTTGTCCTCTACATAGATATTTTCAGCATGACTACGTTTTTGAAAGAAAAGTGGTGTCATCATGTTCACCTTGTCATATGTGAGTATATCTCAAAGCAACAGGAACTGTGCTAGAATTAGAAATACAGTAATAATTCATTGTATAGAATTTTTCTAATTTTCATCAGAAGAGATTGGATATATTATTTATGTGGAATAATTAAAATCACATGTATTAATTAATTGTCAAAGAAAGTTTATTTTTATCTTGAAGAATAATTCTATTTTTCTTAGCCATAATTTCTTGCATTGTGTTCACATTAATTTTTTAGATAAAAAAAAGAAATAAGTAAATTCAGTGTGAGAGCTATTCCTGTATTCCATATGTTAATATGTGAGTATATGTAGGTAGAAATAAATGTCAAATGAAGGTTAAAATGGTATTATCTGCAGAGAGCCTTCTCAGAATTGGAGGCTGAGAGCTTCTAATTTGGACCACATCTGAAAAATTGAAAATTCACCTAAATTTAAAATGGGGTAGATATCTTAAAATTTTTATGTGTCTTTGCCTTCTTTAAATAAAGGCAATTAATAAAATCACTACCATCATGCATTGGTGAGTTAAAAACTTTCAGACTGTGGAGAGCCTTCTCAGAATTGGAGGCTGAGAGCTTCTAATTTGGACCACATCTGAAAAATTGAAAATACACCTAAATTTAAAATGTGGTAGATATCTTAAAATTTTTATGTGGCATAGATAGATCTTTGCCTTCTTTAAATAAAGGCAATTAATAAAATCACTACCATCATGCACTGGTGAGTTAAAAACTTTCAGTGAAATACTTTTCGGGACCATCTTTTCATATTAAAAAAAAAAAAAACTTCTCTTTTCATTTTCAAGACCACTACCAAGTTCCCAGAAAGAACTGTGAAATACTTAATGAGACATTTATCTGGTCTATGTATTTTATATTTAACTGTTAATATAATGAGGCCAAGGTATTGGAATGAAACATTCCTAACATTTCACATAATTTTCTACTTCCTCTCCACCATTTTTGGTATTCTGGAAAAAAAAAAAAAAAACTTCTCTTTTCATTTTCAAGACCACTACCAAGTTCCCAGAAAGAACTGTGAAATACTTAATGAGACATTTATCTGGTCTATGTATTTTATATTTAACTGTTAATATAATGAGGCCAAGGTATTGGAATGAAACATTCCTAACATTTCACATAATTTTCTACTTCCTCTCCACCATTTTTGGTATTCTGGGAGAGTATTATAACTTTTTGATGTTTTAAACTTTACCATTACTATCAATAATCACTATGTCAGGTGCAGCATACTGCTAAATTTTATCCTGAAAAATGCATTTCCATTTATCTTTGAGTATATTATTAAGATGATTGTAGTCTAATAAATGAAGCAATATGTTTTAAATTTAATTTTTTCAAAATGCCGCATTAAATGTTTTTATGACTGATGTTTCCTCATACACATTTTAAAACCATGTTGCAAAAGGCAGACTTTCTTGTTTTCTAAGTCTTTTACAATTTTACATGCATGTGTTTCCATTTCTCTCCCCCCCCAGAAAAAATTTACCCATTGACAACCCTGTGAAAATCTACAATACTTCCACTGTATATTTTACATTTTCCAAACACATCAAAGCATTTTTTACATGTTTAAAATCAACGTGTTAAGCAAGAAGCATGAAAAATTCTCAGTAATTTTTCTTTCTTTATACATTTTAACTTTACTTTGAAAGGAAAAATTACAATATTAGAGAAAAAAATATCCAATTGTTTTCTTCAACATATTTCTCTTCTGAGAACAGTTCCCTATTTCATGTTCCTTCTTGTTTCATATGATCTGTCTTTAATTGAAGATTGACATAAATTTTTGTAGTAAGAAGCAATCTTTTCTCTCCTCTACACTTTGCCAAAAAAAGGGCAGGGGGAGGGGAATAAAACAGTCCTGCAAAAACATCCTATATAAATTTTAAAACACTAGACAAATAAATACTTTTATTGTTTCATTTATTTTCAAAAAGGCAGCTTAACTTAGAAAAACATGTAAGAATCAAGTACAAAAGTGGCCTCTCAACTTTTCCTAATAAGTTATCACTTTTATATTTCAGTTTTTCAATCAGTAAAATGGGCAATAAACCACACTCTGTTCCTTACAGGACTGTTGCAGGTTTGGAGGTGATATAGTAAGTTTGATATAAGCTGTGAATCACTGTATCCACATAAGGAATCTTTAGTTTACTTTTACTTCTAGAGGAGTGATATATATGCTAAACTGAAGCCTGAAGAATGAAAAATAAAGGTATCCAAAGTGTAGAAAGATTAGCATCAGAGTACAGCTTTCATTTGATCTTTCACTGTTTCACACTTTACCAAATTCTATAGATGAAAAATAAAAATTAAAAAAAAAGGTTGATGAACTTTCTAAGTGTAAATGAACTATGTAACAATTTCATGTATGTTTTTTGAATAGGATAAATAAAATGGAGTAAGTATAATTTCACCCAATTGATAAAACACTGCAAAAAAAAGTGCAATCATGTTTATTATCAAAATTTCATGGTTCCCAGATAGAAACGCTCTCTTGTTTCCTGATTCATCATGGAAATCTAATCTTTTCCTTTCCCTGGATGACTCTGAGATACAATCAAGGCCACAGAATGCATTAGAATACATTTGCAATTTAATTAAAAGTTCCCCACACCCCACCCCATTTTTGTTTTTTTTAAATTTGGGAATAAGTGTCTGAAAGCTCTAGCTTAAAAAAATCAGTAAGAAAGTAAAAATGGAGGAACTAAAGTTTTAAAATAGTATGGGTAAAGCAATAGTTTGATAATCATACGCTTCATGATTTGGGCTTGTTTCATGCAAATAAAGTGTGTAATAGAAAAGTTATGAAAGGAGACTATTAGAAGCTGGATCTACACAGTCAAGTACAGAGAAAATCATTACATGTCAAGAATAGAATTTTATTCTTAGAGATAAACGAGTAGTTACAGGAGAGCTGAGAGGGGAAATTCTGCATTGTGTTCATGAAACATAGCAGAGACCTCCAGGGAAAAAAGAAAACTCCACAGAGATTGCCAACATGGAGTTGGCCCAAAATGACAGAGGACACAGCAGTGGATTAAAAAAAAAAGTTTAAAATTCCTGCAAAAATGAAATTCAAGTATGAAGAGTCATTTCCCCAATGGGCAACACTACAAATTGATTTTTTAGGACACTTTCCAACTGTACATAAATAGAATAGTACATGTTAGTAGTTAAGATGGATTTTTTTTTTCCAATTGTATTGAGAACTTCCCTATGAATAGGAACACATCAGTGGGAACTGTCAGGGAAGAAACTGCACAGGAATATTCTAGATTGACAACAAAAGTTCATATGAACCATAGTAAAGTTATTTGGACAAGCTCTTAGCAAACTGTGAATATACAGGAGAGTATAAAATAAAATATTGAATAATATCCCAATTTGATTTGAATTATTATTGCTAAATCAGAATATTCTACTAGTATGAGCTTTTAAAATGAAACAACTTGGGTAATTAAAATAAATTTGATACTTTTTGTGATTAATTATACTTTGGCTCAACTGTCTGATATTTCATTCAAAAGACTTAGCCAACTAATAATAGTGCAATTCTGCTTAACAAACAATAACAGACTCATACTTTTTTTCTGGATTTTTACATTTTAGTACTTCTTTAATATCTTCTAACAATTGTGAAGTGGTCAAAAGGCAGGCATGAGGAGAAAAGTGAAGAGGAAGAATCCACAGGGTGTAAATAATCCATAAACAGGCTAATTGGTCCCTGGGTAATTGGTGAGTCTCTGCATAAGCAGTTCAATTGAGTTTTCTGGAAAATGAAAATACTTTATTTATATCTGTTCAAATTTGCTTTCAAGTATAAAAGTACCAATCAAATGGTCTTAAATATTTGATCAGTATCTTTAATCTATACTTTCCTTCTAAATGAATGCATATTGCTATTATCTGCAGTGGTATTTTCATGCATTTATAACTGAACAAAACCCTGACTAACATGGCTCTGGAATTAGGGACTAGCAACCATAAATTATTCTTATTTTTCTTCTGTGTGTTGGCATTCTGGCTTAGCTCTGCCAGTGACAAGTGGTATGAACTTGTTCAATTACTTTATCCCCATTATACAAATGGGTTTTTGTTTCTTATATTAGAAGACTTTACAACATTAAGTTATTTATATACTCACAAAAAACATTAAAGTTTGCCTATTTCAGGAAAGGCATCGTGCTTGTCCATGGGAGAAACACAGTCAGTAACTGTCACAATTCTTGTTTTGAGGAGCTAACATTCTATCAAAGGGGAACTTATGAAGATAGATAACTGTAATGAAAAATTCTGCAACTTTTTACTTAAAAATAGAAAAACAAAGTAAAATGGATATTAAGAAATTAACTTCAGCTTGGAAGGGAGAATTAAAGAATGAATTATTGGGATAACAGTATTTGATCTGGACTGCTATAGATTGTTCTATTTTTTTACAGTCAGGGTTATAACTGATGGGAAATAAGATAGAAAGTAAAAGAAGGTACAAGCTGTGGAACTTCAAAGAAAAGGGAATGTTTAGGGGAACATGTGTAGTGTAGTTTAGGGGAAGCATTTAGTGTATGTAAATGAGTTATTAGACACAGACTGAAAGGCAAGCTGGGGCTTTGAAGTTCAGGGAGAACAGGATTTGATAGTGAATATTTTTCCAGCAGGGCTATTGTTCTTTAGAAATATTTAGCTTGACACAATGTGTGGTATTAATAAAGAAAAGAGATTCTAGGTGGGTGGAACTAGTGAAGAGGCTGTTTGAGTGATCTTGTGGAAAAGCAATTGCTAATAGAACTAAGGTGAGAGTAACAGAAATTGTAAAAAGGAATAGATGTAAAAGACATTCCAGCTATTAACACACACACACACACACACACACACTTAAAGCATGATTGTTTCCTAGACAGAGAGAGAAACACAAATTCTATTTCAGGTTGGTTGACTGGAGAAGCATAATTCCATTAAATGAAATAAAGAAATCCAGAGAGGAGTCAGCATGAAGCTAAGTTATCTGTAATTACACAGGCTGACTTAGAGGTACTAATAGTTAACCAGTTGGTCACTGAGTGATGTATAACTGGGTTTCCAGGGAGAATTTGAAGTTAGAAATAATACCTTTGTTGAAACTACAGAAGTGAATGAATTCATCAAAGAAAATGGGTAAAGAACAAAGATGTAGCCTTAGGATAACATCACAATTAGAAGGTTAAGAATAAAATATGGGTCACATAACAACAATGGTTAAGGTATCAAAAAAGAAAGAAGCTTGAACATTTTAGATATGGCAGAGAAAGCAGCTAAAGGAAAACAGCAAATACAAAACATGTTAGTTTAGAGAATTCCCATGAAGGTGAAGGTGAAGTCACTCAGTCGTGTCCGACTCTTTGCGACCCCGTGGACTATAACCTATAGAGTTGGAGTAATCAATGCGAAATTTAATCCCTAAATTTTGACCTAGACTTCTGTGGCAAATAATATTTAGGATCTAAACAACTGCGTATTCAAATTTTTAAGCTTGGATGATGGAAGTATACTGATACTGTTAATGGAAACCTAGGTTTGATAGAATGCTAAATATTAACACAAGCCATCTCAGTATCTAATAAATAAAAATACTCAATTCTCTATTAGGATTATTACAGCTACCAGCTCTTGTTGGATCTCTAAGAAGTCTCTCAGTGTCACCTGCAGTTGTAGAATGTAATATATATTTATTTTACAGTAAATTAAAGACCTTCACATTCCACTTAAATTCCTAGAACACTGATACAATATTTACCATATTTAAGTTAAATATAGATTTTTAAAAATATATTCCTTGTAAATATATTCTTGATGTATCTATGTAACGTGAGGTAGAATCTGAGAGTTAAGAATGGAATGTGGAGCATATTCTACACTGAAATTTGTCTATACTGCCAGACTCCTAGGGTAGAGAATTATGGAGGTAATATACATTGGAAACTCTCGTTTAATATCAACTTGATTCCAAAATCACTTCAGATGGTGATTGCACCCATGAAATTAAAAGACGTTTGCTCCTTGGAAGGAAAGTTATGACCAACCTAAACAGCATATTAAAAAGCAGAGACATTACTTTGTCAAGGCTCCTCCTCCATGAGAGGGGCCACACTCCAGGCAGAGTATTTGTTTTGTCACATAGCAACACCCCGTTATTATTCCAGACCGGCGAGGGAAGCAAGGTCATGACGTGTGGGCGGGAGCCAGTGGCTCAGGCCCCCGAGCCACAGAAAACAGGATGCGAACAGCACTGTAGTCTCCCAGCTCCTCAGGCACAGCCGGCTGCGTAAGGATGCTGGCTTTAGCGCCCGCGTGGTTTGCTTCCATGCCCCTTATCCAGGCCCATGCACAACGGCACAGCTCCCAGGAGACGCCATCTGAGCGGGCTTTCTGGGCCTGTGCATCAGTCCTTTGTGTCCTATCTCAGGAGCAAAGGTGCAGAGAGAGAAGCTCTGCAGACCGACGGACACACAGTTCAGCTTTCGACAGACACACTGACGTGCTGAGGCGGAAAAGAAACATACCCGATCACTAGGCAGGACTTTTAGGAGGAGCAAAGAAATTCCCAAAGGCAAAGGATGTGACTCACCAACACCCTCAGGTGTGCGAGTGGGAAGCTGCAGGATGACACAGGCAAACCCCAAGTGAAGGCCACCGAAGCCTGTGGCCCCACAGCCCACCACCATCAAGGCTGCTGTGGGGGTCTTCATTTCACACGTGAAAGTCAGACAACTTTCAAAAGGACAGCGGTTCACTTTCATCGAAGACACTGTGGCACGTGCTGTGCTGGACCCACTGAGCAGCGCCAGGCCCGACCCTGTCCACCTGGTGTCTCAGCCCCCCAGGAGGGCCATAGCGGTAACGGAATGCACAGGACGGCCTGAAAGCTGTGAGTCAAAGTGCAGAATTAAAGGAAGGGCTAGGAAAGCCTTTCAACTCGGTAAACAATCCCTGATTTGTTTTGATTTATTAATTGACAAGTAACTAATAAGCTGTGGTTCAAGGCCTTCAGGAACTCCTGAAACCTCAGACCTCTGACAGCAGCTGCTCCACCCCGGTCCACTCAAGTCCAGGGCTGGGGTCTGTACAGGGCTCCGGGATAGCACACTGGGCTGGGAGGAGGCTGACGAGGGCTACGCCCAGCCAGCTCACAGCAGCATTGAGAACCGCTAGTGGAATCCACAAGTGTGTCGAAGAGGAGCTCACAGGAGGCTTTGGGCCCCTGAATCTCCATCCATACAGACAGATGCATAAGGAATACTCTGAATCCATTAAAAAAAAAAAAAAAAACGATCTCCAGATGCATACAACACAGATGGACCCTCTGGACGCAGAGTGCACCGTGACATTGAGTCTGAGCACCAGCATGCTCACCCTGGTGACAAAGCCCTGACAGCGGTTACACTGGGGCGGGTGCTGACATGGAGGGACCTTTTCAAACGCTGGAATGTTGCACACTTACTGTGACGTGCACAGTGTTCACCAGGTGTGCAAACGTAAAATTTCATCAGATTGCGCACCTAAGATTAGTGTGTTTTACTGTCATGCACAGCTTCCCTGGTGGCTCAGATGGTAAAGAATCCATCTGCAGTGTAGGAGACCAGGGTTTGATTCTTGGGTTAGGAAGACCCCCTGGTGAAGGAAATGGCTACCCACTCCAGTATCTTGCCTGGAGAATCCCATAGACAGAGGAGCCTGGTGAGTGAGCTACAGTCCATAGGGTTGAGTCAGACACGACTGAGCCACTAATACACACACACACACACACTGTCTCTCACACACTGAACTCCACACAGGAATGACTCTGGTGTCACATGTGAACAGGTCCCTGAAAGGCAGCAGTCTCAGCCTCGAGGCAGGGCAGAGCTTTCTGGGCAAGTGCAGGAGAGGATCTTTTTCTTGGGTATGGTCTTGATTTCTGTCTCTTGCACAATGTCACGAACCTCTGTCCATAGTTCATCAGGCACTCTGTCTATCAGATCTAGTCCCTTAAATCTATTTCTCACTTCCACTGTATAATCATAAGGGATTTAATTTAGGTCATACCTGAATGGTCTAGTGGTTTTCCCCACTTTCTTCAATTTAAGTCTGAATTTGGCAACAAGGAGTTCATGATCTGAGCCACAGTCAGCTCCTGGTCTTATTTTTGCTGACTGCATAGAGCTTCTCCATCTTTGGCTGCAAAGAATATAATCAATCTGATTTTGGTGTTGACCATCTGGTGATGTCCAAGTGTAGAATCTTCTTTTGTGTTGTTGGAAGAGAATGTTTGATATGACCAGTGTGTTCTCTTGGCAAAACTCTATTAGCCATCACTTCATGGCAAATAGATGGAGAAACAGTGGAAACAGTGGCTGACTTTATTTTTTTGGACTCCAAAATCACTGCAGATGGTGACTGCAGCCATGAAATTAAAAGACGCTTACTCCTTGGAAGGAAAGTTATGACCAACCTAGACAGCATATTAAAAAGCAGAGACATTACTTTGCAAACAAAGGTCCATCTAGTCAAAGCTATGGTTTTTCCAGTGGTCATGTATGGATGTGAGAGTTGGACTATAAAGAAAGCTGAGCATTGAAGAATTGATGCTTTTGAACTGTGGTGTTGGAGAAGACTCTTGAGCGTCCCTTGGACTGCAAGGAGATCTAACCAGTTCATCGTAAAGGAGATCAGTCCTGAGTATTCATTGGAAGGACTGATGTTGAAGCTGAAACTCCAATACTTTGGGCACCTGATGCGAAGAGCTGACTCATTTGAAAAGACCCTAATGCTGGGAAANGAAGACTCTTGAGCGTCCCTTGGACTGCAAGGAGATCTAACCAGTTCATCGTAAAGGAGATCAGTCCTGAGTATTCATTGGAAGGACTGATGTTGAAGCTGAAACTCCAATACTTTGGGCACCTGATGCGAAGAGCTGACTCATTTGAAAAGACCCTAATGCTGGGAAAGATTGAAGGCAGGAGGAGAAGGGGACAACAGAGGATGAGATGGTTGGATGGCATCACCAACTCAATAGACATGGGTTTGGGTGGACTCCGGGAGTTGGCGATGGACAGGGAGGTCTGGGGTGCTGCAGTCCATGGGGTCACAAAGAGTAGGACACAACTGAGCGACTGAAATGAACTGAACTGAACTGCAGGAGAGGATCAGGTGCAAGGGCAGCCTGTGGACCCGGGGAGGCTGACAAATGAAGAATTAACAGGGATGGGCAGTGCAGAAGGGTCCAGGTGGTTTTTGAACTCTTTAAGCAATAACTTTTTTTTTTTTACTTTCCTCAAGTAAAACTCAGAGAAGGCAATGGCATTCCACTCCAGTATTCTTGCCTGGAAAATCCCATGGATGGAGGAACCTGATGGGCTGCAGTCCATGGGGTCGCGAAGAGTTGGACATGACTGAGTGACTTCACTTTCACTTTCATGCATTGGAGAAGGAAATGGCAACCCACTTCAGTGTTCTTGCCTGGAGAATCCCAGGGATGGTGGAGCCTGGCTGCTGTCTATGGACCCCCGTCTATGGGGTCGCACAGAGTCGGACACAACTGAAGCGACTTGGCAGCAGCAAGTAAAATGCTACACACTTTCCCCAAAATATAGAGCTGATGCTCTGGCTGGGGATGGTGAAAGGAGCCATTTCCTTGTCTCCTCTGCCAACAAGCATCTTCACAGATCCCCAGAGGAGTACAGTCTTTGGAAGTCGGAGAGCTGGACGGTGGGGTGTGGGACATACCTCCCGGAACCCAGGAACTAGAGGAGCACTGAATGAGGGGATGGGGAAAGGTTTCAAAGGTATTGATGCCCCAGCTGTAACAGTGAGTGCCCAGTTCTGCCCCACCCAGTCCTGTGGGTAACAGGGCAGCCTGGCGGCTCTGAAGGAGGCAGAGGAGGCCGGCGCCGTCTCCAGGGAAGGGGTGTGAGCACCGCGCAGGGAGATGTGTGGGGCTGGCTCTGAGGAGGTACCCTAAGCCCCCGAAGCTGTCAGCTAAGGAAATTAGGGGACACTATCAACGTGGATTTAAAAAATAATACTTTCATTTATTTAATTGGCTGTGCTGGGTCTTCATTTCTGCGTGAGCTCTCTCTAGTTGCGGTGAGCAGGGGCTACTCTCTAGCTGTGGGGCGCGGGCTGCTCACTGAAGGGGCCTCTCTGGTTGCGGCTCCTGGGCTCTAGAGTGCAGGATCGGTAGTTGTGGCACATGAGCTTAGTTTCTCTGCCCTGTGGGATCTCCCTGGACCAGAGATCGAACCTGTGTCTCCCGCATCGGCAGGCAGATTCTTTTCCGCCTGTCACCAAGGAAGCCCCCAACGTGGACTTTTAAATCAGCTTCCTTTGGACTTCCAAAGCTTCTCTCTTTTGTTTAGCTCATCTTGTACCACTTTCCTTTCCTTCCATGGCACTAGTGGGGAAGGGACAAGGCCCCTGAGCCCTCTCAGAGATGCCTTGGGGCTAAGTCAATTAGTGAATCCAGCTTTGGTCACCTTCCTCAAAAAGCAGTTCCTTTCTAAAGTACCCTAAAAGACCACTGCTGAACTAGCCATTGTTGTTCAGTTTCTATGCCATGTCTGACTCTTTGAGGCCTCACAGGCTGCAGCATGCCAGGCTCCCCTGTTCTTCACTGTCTCTTGCCCTAGTAGCTATCTGGAAAACCTGTTCCTCATCTGAAGTTAACTCGAGTGACATTTACTGGGCACCTACTTCATGCAAAGCCCTGCTGGTCACTTTAGATACTGAATCTTTCCTTGGAGCGTACTACTGAGAAATTCAGGGCTGGGAGAGAACTAGAGTCCCCAGGTGAGGAAAACTGGAGACGGGAGGAGCCTAGCTGCTCCTGGAAGCAAGGAGGGGAGAGGGCGCTCTGCCTCAGCTCCAAGCGGCCCACGCAGGTGCCTCTGCTGCTGGTTCCAGAGAAGCTGAGAGCAGCTCCTGGAGGCCCAAGCACCATGACTACTCCTGCTGTGCGGGCGGGTGGCAGGGGGACTGGAGACCTCAGCCTCCAGCTGCGACCCTGTGGCTCTGGCGATACTTTGGGCATCAGCATAGAGGACCCCCACAGTCTGCCTACACACAACTGGACCTTCGTTGGGCCATTTGCTTTTAAGCTGGGGATAGTGGCTATCTTGGTTACCTCTGTACCCCAACATGAACCCCATGCTTCGCGTACAGTAGGTGCTCAGTAAATGAACACATGAATGGATGGTAGACTTTTAAGAATAACTACTGGAGAGTGTACTTCCCTTGAGGCCACACAGCTAAAACCTGCTGCAGGGATGGAAGCAAAATAGAACTTCCTTCCTCAGAGCAGTAGGCCTAACCCTTCCAAACTCTGGATCCAGAGAGCCCAAGGGGTCTATTTCATTCTACGTGGGAATACTGTGTCAGTATCTGGACCGGACTTGAGGGCTTGTCGGAGGAGGCAGGGCAGGAACCCTCCTTCACTAGCCACAGACAGTGCATGGTAGAGACTGGAGTCTGGAGCCGAACAGCCTGAGTTCTTTGACTGGGGCCAGCTGAGTGGAACCCCCCGAACTTTTCAGTGTATAATGGGGGTGATAACAGAACCTATCTGGCAAGGTTGTGATGGAGAGTAATGAATTATCATTTGCAACTAAAATGTATTTATGAATATATATATATGTGGTTAAACTTATTTTAATGCTTCTGGGACTTCTCTCATGGTGCAGTGGCTAAGACTCCGTGCTTCCAGTGGAGGGGGCCCGGGCTCAGTCCTTGATTAGGGAACTAGATCTCACATGTTATAACTAAAAGATCTTTCACAGTGCAACTAACATACCTGGTGGAGGAAAATTAAAAAATATATATATTATATATGTTATATATATAACATATATTATATATGTGTATATATATACACGCACACACACACTAAGTTGCTTCAGTCATGTCCAACTCTCTGCGGCCCTATGGACTATAGCCTGCCAGGCTCTTCTGTCCATGGGATTCTCCAGGCAAGAATACTGGAGTGCGTTGCCATGCCCTCCACCAGAGGATCTTCCCAGCCCAGGGATCGAACCCACGTCTCTGATGTATCCAGCACGGGCAGGTGGTTCTTTACCACTAGTGCCAATTGGGAAGCCTATATATATATATAAAGAAATACTTCTGGATGCAACCTGTTCCCAGAGGGCAGTGTCCAGCCTGGACCCTGTGTTCAGCGGCCCTCAGCGGAGGGTTGCAGGGTATGTACTGGGGCTTGGAAGGTGTACAGCACCTCTCGTTGCTCCTCAGGATCACAGTAGGAGAAACCTGTGAGAGGAGGTGGGGAGCAGTAAGCAGGTAAGCAGCCCACTGGACTCTAGCTCTAGCTCCCTGGCCCCTGAGGTCCGTTCCAGCGACGCTCTGATGTTACTCCGGGCTCCCTCCTTGCTTGCCTCTAAAAGTCCAGGAGGCCCCTCTGAGGGAAAGGGGCAAGATGCTCCTCTCTTTCTGCTGATTCACAAACAGTAGCGCTAACCCTAACCCTGACCCTAACCTTCTGACTCCTCAAAGCAACTTGAATGGTTGCATCTCCCAATCCCTGATATGCCTTCCCTGCCCTAAAATTGGGAGACCCCTCTATTTGAAATGTCACAAGTTCCAGGAAAGGGCTGGAACCTCTGCTATCTGGGTGCCCCCATGAAGGTCCACAGGGGCTTTCTGCAGCTCACAGGGTGTGGGCAGCACCACCATCCATGCCCACCAGATGACACTCCCCACCTGGGTCTCTGATGACAGTCTCCTCTGGACTCAACTTCCCAGATCAAGTCACCGAACCTGTTTAAACACAGACGTGCACGATACAACAAAACCAGAATCTTAAAAGGGTGTAGCTGCACATAGAGGTGAGTCAAACCATGTCAGGCGGTTCTCAACTGGCCCGCAGGAGGCCAGTGCCCAGCCAGCGCATGGGGAGGGCGTGGCCTCCGCTCCAGCGGAAGGGCATGGCCAGGCAGAGACAAGATCTGGGACCACAGGGTGCACCGACACCTAGCAGCATCTGCGCTGATTGGAAAATCTCCTGTGGATGAGCAGGTCCATAACTCAGGGAAAAATAATATCACTGACATAAGAACGCAGGAAAGAATATGGCAGCTAAAAATAGACATAGAAATACCTAACACATATAAGAATATTCTATTCATCAATAACCCAAGACTACAAATTAAAACAGTGGGGTAGTGTTTCACTTATCTAATTTGAAAAGAATAAGAAAATACCCAGTACTGGAAGGTATACCAGAGGGAGGGAGGGGATAGACATGAAGCAGGGTGTACATGTTTATAGAAGAGACTTTCTGGAAGAAAATCCAGCAATGTGTATTCAAAGTCTTAAAAATTTGCATACGTTTCACTTAGTAATTTCATTTCTAAGAATCTGTCCTAAAGACATAATAAAAGTCCTGCAATGAAGTAAGAGAATCAATATCTTTGTAAACTTGGCATGCTCAGTCGTGTCCGACTCTTTGTGATCTCATGGACTGTAGCCCACCAGACTCCTCCGTCCATGGGATTTTCCAAGCAATAGTACTGGAGTGGGTTGCCATTTCCTTCTCCAATCCCTGACATGCTTTATATACTTTATATGATATACATTCTATATGTACTGTTTATATAAACATTTAAAGGCAAAGTTGTTATTCACAACATTGTTTACTCTCAAAAAGTGGGAAATAACCCAAATAGGATATTGGTTAGGTTAATTATGGTTCACATATAAGATGGAATACTATGTAGTCATTTCAAAAATATGTCTTCTGAAAATATTAATGACATAAGAAAACACAACACTTCACTGTTAAGTTGAAAGTGGAACGTTGAAGGCTACTGAAAAAGACACCTATAAAATGTGACTCTGATTCCATCAAAGAAGACAACTGCATGTACAGATGCACATAAAGGGTCAGAAGGACATACGACCATGCTTGGAATGTGAGAATTACCTCCTCTTCGTGCCTGTTGTGGTTTCCACATCTTCCACAATGATGGTGTATTTGTTTAAAATACAGAAAAGCCTCCAGCAGTAGGGCTTCCCTGATAGCCTGTTTGGTTAAAGAATCCGCCTGCAGTGCAGGAGACTCCAGTACAATTCCTGGGTTGGGAAGATATGCTGAAAAAGGGATAGGCTACCCGCTCCGGTACTCTTGGGCTTCCCTTGTGGCTCAGCTGGTAAAGAATCTGCCTGCAATGCAGGAGATCTGGGTTTGATCCCTGGGTTGGGAAGATCCCTTGGAGAAGGGAAGGGCTATCCATTCCAGTATTCTGGCCTGGAGAATATGGGGTCACAAAGAGTCAGACTGAGTGACTTTCACTTTTCAGTATCTAAACCAAGCAGCCAAAACTGGATTAAAACCTTTAGTGGTGTTATTCTCCCCCCACACAATGGATACCAGAGGATGGAGAAGGGAAGGGCTATCCATTCCAGTATTCTGGCCTGGAGAATATGGGGTCACAAAGAGTCAGACTGAGTGACTTTCACTTTTCAGTATCTAAACCAAGCAGCCAAAACTGGATTAAAACCTTTAGTGGTGTTATTCTCCCCCCACACAATGGATACCAGAGGCCACGGATATGTCACATAGCCCTGGGCCCCCATCACCAGTACTAAGGCCACAAAACGAGGGAAACGTGCGGAAGGGGCGCGGGATGGAGAATGCTCGGCCTGCAAAGACGTCAAGCGGCTTGGCAGGAGGAATGTCAAGACAGCGCTGATTCTTGGAGAAAACACTTCAGGTGCGAGAAGCCACATAACCAGGGCCCCAGAGGCCAAAAAGAAGACAGAGGAGACCTGCCTGCTAAGGAAGCCGGGACACCACAGACCTCACTTAGGGCAGGGGTCTCTAGGCTGGGGTGGGT
>SJYX01004272.1:118801-133209 GCA_006410675.1 Oreotragus oreotragus | reverse complement strand
TGGGGTGGGTGGGGGGGCGCAGTGTGGAGCGCACTGCAGAGATGGGGAAGCCGTGTTCCTTTAGAATTTCCAGGCACATGCAGATGCTGGTGGGGCTGATGAGACAGTCACATAGTGAAAGCTACTACAGAGCTCACAATGGCCCTGTGTGGCCTTCTGTCTTCCCCTCACACAGCCAGTCAGCTCCAACTACTTGGCCCCTGTAAACTCCTCCCCAGCACTGGACTTCCTGCTATCCCTCTGAAGGGCCAAGACAGCTCCCCTTGGCCTGAGACATTCTCCCCAGACATCTGCATAGCCCCTTCCCACTGTAGGTCTTCTGGGAAGAGACGAAAAAGTCAGATTGAGTGTGAAATGGCAGCCCCGTTACCAGATCCGCGGAGTCAGAAGTGCATGCAGCTGGCTGGGAGAGGAACAGACGAATCACAGGTATTTGACAGAAATGCTGGGTAGAGTTAGGGGCTATCTGATGGGGGAGAGCCACCAGATCTAGACAGTTTCTCTGTCTCAAGGCTTTGGGAATTGACCAGCTGTGGCAGAGGGCTAACACCAACAATTCTGAGAGGACCAGAGGCAATTTTCAGACCTGATGTCCTGAAATGCCACAGAGTCTTGATCTGCAATGCTTAGCTCTTACAACTGTGGGTGCTCTGCAGTTTAGAGGTGCTTTCCCATTCATTGCCTCATTTGATCCTGTCGGGCTACCAGAATAGGTTCAATGACCACTGAACAGATGAAATAACTAAGGCTCAGAAAAGTTAAATGACTTGCCTGAAAGCTCGCAAGGTTGGGTGGTAGAACTGGCTGGATTTGGGCATGATTTTCTCCACATGCAAACCCAGGTGTTATGGTGAACCATTTAGATTGGATAAAGACATCACTGTCATAATGTTTGCCTCCCATATTTTGACAAGAGCAGCTGGAATAAGGCTCCCTGCAGAGATGGACTCCGTGGGTGGGTGAGAGAGTGGTACAGAATGGGGAGCCACATGGCCCCACTGGACAAACAGTAAGGCAAGCCACCTTACCCAAAAAGGCCTGGGGCGGTGGTGTTGTGTGTGTAACCAGCCAGCCCAGCAGGGCCCAGCCTGGTGTGGCGCTCCAGGACTGTTCCTAAATTCAACCAAAACTTTGCCCCTCTGCCACTCACCCCTGGCGGAGCAGTCACTGTATCTGAACTTGAACCCAGGCTCGGGCCATGGGGCAGCCCTCCTTCTTCACTGGGGGTCAAGGAAGAGGGGCAGCCTGAAGTAACCCACTGGGCCACCAGAACACCCATGGCCCCCAGTTCCCTGGGGAGGCAAAGGCAGACTCATACTTTTCAGGCCTCAGGGGTCCGCCGTGTCCACAGTGCACGACTGCAGGATAAAGGCTGGTCAGGGCATTTCCTCCAGGGCTGGCCCTCTGGAGTTGCATCTGGTCAGGCAGCTGCCTGCCACATGGCTGCAGCGCCCAGGGAATTTGGCCAGTGAGATTCATGCACAGCCTGGGGTGTTCATCACTTAGAACCAAACAGCCACCTTGCAGGGGTGAAAGGCTGCCAAGAGGTCCCCTCGCGATGGAAGTGGTCATCGTGGAGACTGCTGGGCCTCAGGAATGCACCCATGACAAACTGTGACCTGAAAACACCGCAAGGCCCTGGATGTGACACTGTGATACAAGATGGTACTGTGGGGAAGCCTCTGTGTTCTTTCTCATGACTGCCTGTTAATCTATGACATCAATAGTTAAAGTGAAACACCACGGGCGCTCAGTGGCTATTGTCAGGGGACAATGAGTTCTAAGAAGCCACATTCCCACTGAGTTGAAGAAACGTCAGTTATTTGGTGCTCCCACTCAGGCTTGTTGGTTCCTCCCCCCACACAACTCACAGAGGTCACTTTTGATTTGGGGGTGTGGGAAGTTCTGGGGCTAAAAAGAGATGAGTGCTGGGCCAGGGTCACAGAATTAGCATTGGAGGTAATTAGATACGAGGGTTCATAAATAGACTGCCCAACAAGTTGTGATGAAATCCCACAACTCATTCTGTGGGATTCCTGCAGAGAACCCCCATCCTCGGAGGAAGCCCTGGAAATCCTATGCCAAAGGACCCCACCTTGATTGGTATGGGCAGCCCAGACAGGGGCCATCAGGTTAGTCTTCCCAGAGGGCGAACCAGGACACACACGCCGGCGACCAAGTGTGCACAGATTTGGAGGTCAGAGCCCACCCTCGGGTCTGGCCCCTCTGCCACCGCTCAGGTTCTCCTCCTTGCCTGACCAAGCCGGGCGGGGGGAGCGCAGAGAAAGGGCGAAAGCCGATCCCAGGCAGCAGTAAGCCCGAGGCCCCCCTCCTCCAGGACCCTGAACAACTGCTGCTCTTCATCTGCGGCAAGGTCCACCCCTGAGACCCTCGCAGACAAAAGCTTCTGTGGGGAAGGTGCCGCCCCCGCAACGGGCAGAAGCGCCAGATCCTATCAGCCAATTATCCACAGCGCACAGCCACCCGCAAGTTCGGGCACGCTTGGGCCCGGGCGCGGGCAGCGGGAGGGGCCGCCGGTCCGGCGCGCCCGGGGAATCTGGGCCTGGGGCGCGTCGGGAGGCTGAGGGGCTGGTACGCAGGGCCGTGCTGGGGACTGGGGGTCCGGTCCGGAGATCGAGGACCCGCTGCCTGTCTCCCCCTCGCCGGTTCCGAGGCTCCTCCGCTGCGAAGGAGGCGGCGCAGCCAGGGCCCTTCCCCGGCCCGGGCCCCCAAGGCCCCTCCAGGGCCCCGAATCCGATCAGTCCCCGGGTCGCCCCGGAAACATCGCCCCTCCACCGCGCGGTGCGCCGGATCGCCGCCGGCCTGCGGAACAAAAGAGCCACTCTCGCGAAGGGTCCGGCGGCCGCGCGGCCCTCCGAGCGCCGGGGCTCGAGCCGAACCTTACCGGGCTGCCGGGCTTTGTGCGCGCGCAGGGGCGGGAAGGACTGAGGGACCCCGGCGCATCTCACGGACGCGCGCCGCGCTCCGAAGTTGTGGTCGGCGCCGGCCCCTCTCGCGCCGCCCAGTCCCCTTCGGGGTGCCCATTCATTCATGGGGCGGGGTGGGGGGGGGTGCGCAGACTGCCGGCCTCCGGCTCACCTTGCTCTTGACTTCCACCGCGCTGCAGTCGTAGAAGCGCAGGGTCTGAGACTTGTGGAAACTCCGGTTCATGGTTCCGGCCCCGCTTAGCCTTGGCTTCGCGCTCGCTCTTCGCTATGGGGACGGCAGAAGGACCCTGGGTGCGCCACCCGCCGCCGTGGCCCCGGCCCTGGCCCCGGCCCCGGCCCCGGCCCCTGCCCGCGCTCGCTCGGCCGCGGGGCAGCTCGAGTGCAGCGGCCCGAGCAGGGCTGGCCGCGCGCCTTGGGCACTCCAGGGGCCGCGCGCGGGAGGAGCGGGGTACGGCGGCGCGCGCCGCCCCAAGGACCCGCCCTCCGATACCCTAGAATCCACGTCCCGCCCCGAGCCCGGAGGATCCGCCACCAATCCCTGCCCAGCGCCCAGAATACCCGCCGCCAGTCTCCGCCCCGAGCCCAGAGCACCCGTCCCCCGAGGACCCGCCCGGAGCCCCGAGGATCCACCCCACGAGCCCCAAGGGCCCACGTCCCGCTCGGCGCCCTGTGGACCCGCCGCTAATCCGGTTTTCTAAGGACTGGCCCGGCGCTGAGAAAACCCGGCTCACATCCCGGGGACTGGCCCCACGAGCCTCAAGGCCCAGCCTCGCGCTCTGAGGACCCACCCTCCGAGTCTGGAGGACACGCCCCCCGTCCCGAGGACTCACCCGACGCCCCACCCAGGGCTCGTCGGCCCGCCCCCGGAGAAGCAGCCGCCAGTCCCCGCCCTGAGCCCCGCCCACGGGCCCGCCCCCGGAGAAGCAGCCGCCAGTCCCCGCCCCGAGCCCCGCCCACGGGCCCGCCCCCGAGGACGCAGCTCCCAGGTGGGTGCTCACTCCGGTCCGCAAAATCGAGAGCCGGGCAGAGAAGCCCGGTTGACTCGCCCGGGACGTCCACACTTTTTCTCCCTTGCTCGCTCCCGCCAGGATTTTGTTATCCTCCCGTCGTCCAGGAAAGGGGTCTGTTTTGGCTGATTTTTAACGTTGTCTTGGGTGATACTGGACTCACGGAGGCTTGACCCCCTTGGGTCCATCTGTCCGTTAGAGCTGCCGGGTGGTAGATGGTTTGGGCAGAGGTTCTGCACGGAGGCAACATCCTAAGGCGTAGTCTAGCACAGGCCAAAGGTAAAGCGTTCGGAAGGGTCAGAAGCACCTTTAGGCCTGTCTGATGGAAGGAAGACTTCTGCCAGGGCTGGTAGAAGCGAGAAACAGAAGAAAGACGTCGTCAGTTGTGAGCAATGTCATGCGTGCTTCCTATCTAGAGCGCTCTGGAAGCGGGGCTGTGGAAACCGAAATCCTCGCTCTTGAGGGATCTCTGATGAAGCCAAGAACACAGGACAAGTAGGTGCTTCAAGTGTGCTGTGAAGCGTGCTACACAAATTTACAATCCAATTCAGTAGATTATATATCACTTTTTCTTAGTTGAATTCATAGAAGAAAAAGGAAGAAGAAATACAAACGTGCTAATTATACATACAGAGGGGTGTATTAGTTAAATTTATGGTTTTAAATGTAATCAAAAACAGAATTAGAACAAAAATATAGCCTCTCCAAATTTTCAGAACATTCTATGTATATATAGGGTGCGAAACTAATGCAAACATATTGTGAGATACTTATAAACTTCTTTAGATAGGGACTTACCTGGTGGCCCAGTGGTTACGAATTTACCTTCCAATGCAGGGGACGGGGTTTCTATTCTTGGCCAGGCAGCCAAGGTCCCACATGCTGCCGAGCAGCTAAAGGTGCATGTGCAGCGGAAGGAGCTGCAGACTGCAGTGCACAGCCCCTGCAGCCAGAAGGCAGTTCCACAGGCAGAAAACACAACGTAAAATAAATAGGAACTGAGAGTATATATAATCTGCAAGCCTATAAACGTGAATGAGATAAAACACACCTATTTTAAGACTTTCAGATTTGTTCATTAAGTAATACCCAGTCAAAAATGGTAAAGGAGTTACAACTACAACAAAGTGACCTAGAAAGGATGAAATTTAAATGAAATTTATCAGTGAAAGAGAGAAAATGGGGTTCTTAATTTAAGATTATGTGGCTTTAGGGACAAAGGCATTACCCTATTTAATGGAAATGAAATACCACAGATGAGAGGATTTAAAAAAATAAATCAGATGGACAAAATTTTTTTTTAAGGATAATGTTATTCCTTACTCCTGTTAAGTTTACTCAGTTGTTATAAACTCTTCACAAGACTTTGGAATCTCTTACATGATATTTAAGTAAAAGGCGCTATTTTTTGGAACACATACACACAATGAACCTTTATAGTGAAAATGGTGGTATGCCAACATGAAGATCTAATATATGTGAATACTGCATTGATCAGCATTCACAAAATAAAATGACAGGAAACAATGTGAAATTAACTACTGTACCTTTGTTAAAATGCACTGTGCTGTGTTAAGTTGCTTCAGTCATGTCCGACTCTTTGCAACCCTATGGACTGTAGCTTGCCAGGCTCCTCTGTCTGTGAGAGTCTCCAGGCAAGAATACTGGAGTGGGTTGCCATGTGCTCCTCCAGAGAATCTTCCCACTCCAGGGATCTAACTGCGTCTCCATTGTCTCCTGCACTGCAGGCAGATTCTTTACCCACTGGGGCTTCGCTGGTAGCTCGGTTAGTAAAGCGTCTGCCTGCAATGCAGCAGACCTGGGTTCGAATACCGGGTCGGGAAGATCCCCTGGAGAAGGAAATGGCAACCCACTCCAGTACTCTTGCCTGGAAAATTCTATGGATGGAGGAGCCTGGTGGGGTACAGTCCATGGGGTTGCAAAGAGTCGGACACCACTGAGCAACTTCACTTTCTTTCTTTACTCACAGAGCCATCAGGGAAGTCCATAAATTCATTGTGAAATAAATCTGGAGAATTCAAACACAAAATAGAAAAAGTTAAAATCACTCATACTACGTAGCAATCAATTCTATTACTTTTTTGGTATATTTTATCTTTATTTCTTTTTCTGCACATATATTGATATATCTTAAAATTTTTGATCTTTTTTTAACCTTATGTTATATAAAAAGTATTTTCATTAAATGTTCTTAGAAAATATTGTTTTAATATTTGAATACAGGTATAATTTTAATCATCTCATTATTGGATATTTAGAACGTTTCCAATGTTTAGATTTTATATAATCGTCTGTTTCTTGAATTTACTTATTTCTGATTTCATTAGAATCAACTCCTAAAAATGAAAACACTAGGCCATAAAGCACACATATTTCTAACCTCTTCAATACAGATTGCAAAATTGCAGTACTTAAATTTTAATTTTTATTTCCTTTTAATAAATATGCTGTTGGATGTCAGGGACTATGATCAGAGAGGCAGTGATTTACAGTCCCTGCTTTTAAGAGAAACAGCAGGCTGGCCAGAACTTGAGTTCCAGAAGTGAAGTAAGCAGGCAGACAGAAGAAATGCTGAGAGATTTCCGCAGAGTCAAGAGGAGACTATTCCAGACAGCACACTGAGCCCGAGAGTTGTTCTGATAGCTAGAAAGGACCGGGATCAACCTGTCATCTACATGAAGTCTCATACATTCCAGGTAGAACCAAAAAATGTCAAAGATATCCACTGGGCAAGTAGCAGAGCAAACTGTACAGAAGCGCTGACTTTCTCTCAAAGGGGAATTTCCTAAGCTGAATACAGGTTTTCGGCCCCAAGGACAGTCGCAGGTTGCTGCTGCTGCTTGTCCCCCGGGGGTAGGAGCAGCTCCGGGCATGCTCACAGGGTGCTCCCACCCAGACGTTCTAAGAAGGAGGGAAAGAGGCTGAGGGCAGATGAGCAGCTCCCTGGGTGGGGGAGAGTGGAGGCTGAGGCCACAGGACTTGGTGGAGCAGCGGTCACCTCTGCCATGCTGGTGGCCTATGGTCAGAGCCCCGCCACATGTCTGCTCGGCGCTGTCAGTGACCCCTGGCCTTCTGCAGCCTTTCCTGCCCATCTCTCCTCTCCTCTCCTCTCCTCTGTTGCAGGCTCTTGGCTGGCGTGGTCAGCAGGAGGAAAGGCTGGGAACACTGGCTGGTTATGCGTGGAGGCTGAGCGTCCAGCTGATACTTGAACAAGGTGCTTGAGGGCTTCAAGCCTGTGGGTGGGTTCAGTGTAGACAATCAACTTGCCTAGCAAAGTCTTCCAATGGGAAAATCTCTTCAAAGTCCAGAAGCTTGATTGAAAACCTCCCCGTGCATCCTGACCTGACTGGCCTGTGGGGTCATGGAGCCTTGGGAGGCCTCACTGGGAGGCTGTCTGCGACTGGCAGATGCAAGGTACACGCTTGCCCCACAATCCCGACGTAAGATGCGGTTCTGTTAAGTTATCACTGAGCTGGCTGCCTCAGTGAGGTGTCCAGAGCTGTGAGTGCAACTAAATAAGGCCCTCAGCAGAGGGCTGGGAGTGTGGGGAGGCCTTTTACTTCAGTTGTGCGTCCTGCAGGCACCCATGAGGGGCCTGGGTCTAGGCAAGCTTGGACTGTCCTCTCAGCTGAGCCTCGGCCTTCTTTGTTTGTGAGGTGGGCGCCTCGGCTCCTCCCTTACCCACTTCGTGGCCGTATCCTGGCAGCAAAAGGACACCATGTGGCCCCACTTTGAAGTCTTTAAAGAGGTCTGTCAGTCAGAGTGGCTGCACCTTCCCTGAGCCACAGCTGGGTCTCGTGGAGAGGGTGTCGGGAGTGTGCACGGCCCAGCAGAGGTGTGTCTGCACGGAAGGCCCAGCTGCAGAGGTGCACATNACGCCCCACCCAGGGCTCGTCGGCCCGCCCCCGGAGAAGCAGCCGCCAGTCCCCGCCCTGAGCCCCGCCCACGGGCCCGCCCCCGGAGAAGCAGCCGCCAGTCCCCGCCCCGAGCCCCGCCCACGGGCCCGCCCCCGAGGACGCAGCTCCCAGGTGGGTGCTCACTCCGGTCCGCAAAATCGAGAGCCGGGCAGAGAAGCCCGGTTGACTCGCCCGGGACGTCCACACTTTTTCTCCCTTGCTCGCTCCCGCCAGGATTTTGTTATCCTCCCGTCGTCCAGGAAAGGGGTCTGTTTTGGCTGATTTTTAACGTTGTCTTGGGTGATACTGGACTCACGGAGGCTTGACCCCCTTGGGTCCATCTGTCCGTTAGAGCTGCCGGGTGGTAGATGGTTTGGGCAGAGGTTCTGCACGGAGGCAACATCCTAAGGCGTAGTCTAGCACAGGCCAAAGGTAAAGCGTTCGGAAGGGTCAGAAGCACCTTTAGGCCTGTCTGATGGAAGGAAGACTTCTGCCAGGGCTGGTAGAAGCGAGAAACAGAAGAAAGACGTCGTCAGTTGTGAGCAATGTCATGCGTGCTTCCTATCTAGAGCGCTCTGGAAGCGGGGCTGTGGAAACCGAAATCCTCGCTCTTGAGGGATCTCTGATGAAGCCAAGAACACAGGACAAGTAGGTGCTTCAAGTGTGCTGTGAAGCGTGCTACACAAATTTACAATCCAATTCAGTAGATTATATATCACTTTTTCTTAGTTGAATTCATAGAAGAAAAAGGAAGAAGAAATACAAACGTGCTAATTATACATACAGAGGGGTGTATTAGTTAAATTTATGGTTTTAAATGTAATCAAAAACAGAATTAGAACAAAAATATAGCCTCTCCAAATTTTCAGAACATTCTATGTATATATAGGGTGCGAAACTAATGCAAACATATTGTGAGATACTTATAAACTTCTTTAGATAGGGACTTACCTGGTGGCCCAGTGGTTACGAATTTACCTTCCAATGCAGGGGACGGGGTTTCTATCCTTGGCCAGGCAGCCAAGGTCCCACATGCTGCCGAGCAGCTAAAGGTGCATGTGCAGCGGAAGGAGCTGCAGACTGCAGTGCACAGCCCCTGCAGCCAGAAGGCAGTTCCACAGGCAGAAAACACAACGTAAAATAAATAGGAACTGAGAGTATATATAATCTGCAAGCCTATAAACGTGAATGAGATAAAACACACCTATTTTAAGACTTTCAGATTTGTTCATTAAGTAATACCCAGTCAAAAATGGTAAAGGAGTTACAACTACAACAAAGTGACCTAGAAAGGATGAAATTTAAATGAAATTTATCAGTGAAAGAGAGAAAATGGGGTTCTTAATTTAAGATTATGTGGCTTTAGGGACAAAGGCATTACCCTATTTAATGGAAATGAAATACCACAGATGAGAGGATTTAAAAAAATAAATCAGATGGACAAAATTTTTTTTTAAGGATAATGTTATTCCTTACTCCTGTTAAGTTTACTCAGTTGTTATAAACTCTTCACAAGACTTTGGAATCTCTTACATGATATTTAAGTAAAAGGCGCTATTTTTTGGAACACATACACACAATGAACCTTTATAGTGAAAATGGTGGTATGCCAACATGAAGATCTAATATATGTGAATACTGCATTGATCAGCATTCACAAAATAAAATGACAGGAAACAATGTGAAATTAACTACTGTACCTTTGTTAAAATGCACTGTGCTGTGTTAAGTTGCTTCAGTCATGTCCGACTCTTTGCAACCCTATGGACTGTAGCTTGCCAGGCTCCTCTGTCTGTGAGAGTCTCCAGGCAAGAATACTGGAGTGGGTTGCCATGTGCTCCTCCAGAGAATCTTCCCACTCCAGGGATCTAACTGCGTCTCCATTGTCTCCTGCACTGCAGGCAGATTCTTTACCCACTGGGGCTTCGCTGGTAGCTCGGTTAGTAAAGCGTCTGCCTGCAATGCAGCAGACCTGGGTTCGAATACCGGGTCGGGAAGATCCCCTGGAGAAGGAAATGGCAACCCACTCCAGTACTCTTGCCTGGAAAATTCTATGGATGGAGGAGCCTGGTGGGGTACAGTCCATGGGGTTGCAAAGAGTCGGACACCACTGAGCAACTTCACTTTCTTTCTTTACTCACAGAGCCATCAGGNCCTGGAGAAGGAAATGGCAACCCACTCCAGTACTCTTGCCTGGAAAATTCTATGGATGGAGGAGCCTGGTGGGGTACAGTCCATGGGGTTGCAAAGAGTCGGACACCACTGAGCAACTTCACTTTCTTTCTTTACTCACAGAGCCATCAGGGAAGTCCATAAATTCATTGTGAAATAAATCTGGAGAATTCAAACACAAAATAGAAAAAGTTAAAATCACTCATACTACGTAGCAATCAATTCTATTACTTTTTTGGTATATTTTATCTTTATTTCTTTTTCTGCACATATATTGATATATCTTAAAATTTTTGATCTTTTTTTAACCTTATGTTATATAAAAAGTATTTTCATTAAATGTTCTTAGAAAATATTGTTTTAATATTTGAATACAGGTATAATTTTAATCATCTCATTATTGGATATTTAGAACGTTTCCAATGTTTAGATTTTATATAATCGTCTGTTTCTTGAATTTACTTATTTCTGATTTCATTAGAATCAACTCCTAAAAATGAAAACACTAGGCCATAAAGCACACATATTTCTAACCTCTTCAATACAGATTGCAAAATTGCAGTACTTAAATTTTAATTTTTATTTCCTTTTAATAAATATGCTGTTGGATGTCAGGGACTATGATCAGAGAGGCAGTGATTTACAGTCCCTGCTTTTAAGAGAAACAGCAGGCTGGCCAGAACTTGAGTTCCAGAAGTGAAGTAAGCAGGCAGACAGAAGAAATGCTGAGAGATTTCCGCAGAGTCAAGAGGAGACTATTCCAGACAGCACACTGAGCCCGAGAGTTGTTCTGATAGCTAGAAAGGACCGGGATCAACCTGTCATCTACATGAAGTCTCATACATTCCAGGTAGAACCAAAAAATGTCAAAGATATCCACTGGGCAAGTAGCAGAGCAAACTGTACAGAAGCGCTGACTTTCTCTCAAAGGGGAATTTCCTAAGCTGAATACAGGTTTTCGGCCCCAAGGACAGTCGCAGGTTGCTGCTGCTGCTTGTCCCCCGGGGGTAGGAGCAGCTCCGGGCATGCTCACAGGGTGCTCCCACCCAGACGTTCTAAGAAGGAGGGAAAGAGGCTGAGGGCAGATGAGCAGCTCCCTGGGTGGGGGAGAGTGGAGGCTGAGGCCACAGGACTTGGTGGAGCAGCGGTCACCTCTGCCATGCTGGTGGCCTATGGTCAGAGCCCCGCCACATGTCTGCTCGGCGCTGTCAGTGACCCCTGGCCTTCTGCAGCCTTTCCTGCCCATCTCTCCTCTCCTCTCCTCTCCTCTGTTGCAGGCTCTTGGCTGGCGTGGTCAGCAGGAGGAAAGGCTGGGAACACTGGCTGGTTATGCGTGGAGGCTGAGCGTCCAGCTGATACTTGAACAAGGTGCTTGAGGGCTTCAAGCCTGTGGGTGGGTTCAGTGTAGACAATCAACTTGCCTAGCAAAGTCTTCCAATGGGAAAATCTCTTCAAAGTCCAGAAGCTTGATTGAAAACCTCCCCGTGCATCCTGACCTGACTGGCCTGTGGGGTCATGGAGCCTTGGGAGGCCTCACTGGGAGGCTGTCTGCGACTGGCAGATGCAAGGTACACGCTTGCCCCACAATCCCGACGTAAGATGCGGTTCTGTTAAGTTATCACTGAGCTGGCTGCCTCAGTGAGGTGTCCAGAGCTGTGAGGGCAACTAAATAAGGCCCTCAGCAGAGGGCTGGGAGTGTGGGGAGGCCTTTTACTTCAGTTGTGCGTCCTGCAGGCACCCATGAGGGGCCTGGGTCTAGGCAAGCTTGGACTGTCCTCTCAGCTGAGCCTCGGCCTTCTTTGTTTGTGAGGTGGGCGCCTCGGCTCCTCCCTTACCCACTTCGTGGCCGTATCCTGGCAGCAAAAGGACACCATGTGGCCCCACTTTGAAGTCTTTAAAGAGGTCTGTCAGTCAGAGTGGCTGCACCTTCCCTGAGCCACAGCTGGGTCTCGTGGAGAGGGTGTCGGGAGTGTGCACGGCCCAGCAGAGGTGTGTCTGCACGGAAGGCCCAGCTGCAGAGGTGCACATCCCCTATGTGCACACGGCTACAGACTAGTTACAAAGACCAAGAAGGAAAACGGACAGGTGTAGGGGTGCAGTCCTCCTCATGTCTATGGCTTGAAATAGTCCATCCCAAACTGGTCCCCAATGTCGAGGGAAACATGCCACAGACCCAGGGAAATATGTTTCCCCAAAGTCCTGGGTATGCCCTCACAGTCATCAGTATCCAAAATGGAAATAGCAGTAGACTTAAAATCTTAACCTCTAGGGACTTCTCTGGGGGTCCTGAGGCTAAGACTCCACACTCCCAATGCAGGGGGCCCAGGTCTGATCCCTAGTCGGGGAACTAGATCCCACAGGCTGCAACCCAGAGATAGTATCCTGCAACTAAAGGTCCTGCATGCTGCATCTAAGAACCAGTGCAGCCAAATAAACAAATGGAAAAAAAGAATATCTTAAAAAAACCCCAAAACTTCTAGGTATTTGAAGACCAAAGGTGTTTCATCAGAATGAGAAGGGATTTGATAATGAAAACACAGAGATAAATTGTTTTTAAGACGCTGATAACAGACAGGAAAAATGTCAACCTCACATGAGTTACTGAATCAGCAGTTAGGATTTTTGGAGAACAACTGCGGTGGAGAAGAGACTCCAGTCCCACCCCCGACTCCAGAGTGCCTGGTGAGTCCTGCCTGCGGGTGCCCTGGGCTGACCAGAGCAGGGGGGCAAGTGTGGGGCTCCAGGGCAGAACCATGTGGCCCTCACTGCCGGGACACTCAGTGCCCAGGACAGCCCTACACAGAGCAGTTCAGTCCAGAATGTCAGCAACGCCGAGGGGGAGAAGCCTAGGCATGTGGTAATGCCGGCCTGCAGAGAAGGAGGACAGCCCATCCCTCTCTCTGCCCACGAGTCAGGGACGAGCCTCTCCTGTAGCGTGGTGAGACTTGAGGACCTTTTGTTGTCCAGTGTTTGTGAACGACCTGGTGGCCTGGCCTCAGGAGTTAGAAATCGAGGGCCTCGTTAACCCCCCAATTTCCTGCCCTCCCCTCTGCTGTGGAGCAGGGTCTGAAAAGTCAGGGGATGCTGCTGGGCTTGGTGCTAGCAGGCTTGGTCTTGGTCTCACGGGTAATACACAATGTGGAGTTTGGGGTAGAAAGAGGCAGACTGGGCCAGCTAGTAGTGAGGTCGTGGCTGCTCTGTGGAGCCCCCTTTAGTCACATGGCTCTGGGGGCAGCTGATAAACAGAGGTCTGACGAGGACACAGACTCACACCAAGTCTGCAGCCCAGGCCCTTCAGAGTGTGCCCGTTCAGACGGCTCTTCCAGCCAGACACCCCCACCTTGACCCTCAGTGTGTTGCCAGCTCCGCCCTGGACATCGAGGGGTAGTGTGGGTTGTGATGTCCATCCCAGACCAAAGTCCAGGTCAGAGAGCTCAGTCAGCCCAAGGCGGAGAGGACATGGATCCATAGGTTAGTGGCGAGTATCTCTTGGAATAGAATCACAGGGAGTTTTGACTTCCTCTCCGTTAGTTTCTGCATTGTAAAAACATCTGCATGAGTATACATTTCTGTAATCAAGACCTTGTTAGAGTGGAAGCTTAGTGGGGCAGCTTTGCAAAAGGATCCTGCCCAACTCTTGACCCTCTGTGTGAAGCTGGGGCCTGGCCAGCAGTGCTGACCTTCTGAAACAACTTAAAACCTGTTGACAGGGCATGCTCCTTTCTAGGAGACTTGAGTTCTGTGGTTCTCAGCTTCCTCAAATCACTGCGGACAGTGACTGCAGCCATGAAATCAGAAGATGACTGCTTCTTGGCAGGAAAGCGATGACAAACCTAGACAGTGTGTTGAAAAGTAGAGACATTACTCTGTCGCCAAAATTTCATATAGTCAAGATTACGGTCTTCCCAGTGGTCATGTATGGGTGTGAGAGCTGGACTGAAAAGAAGGCAGAACACCAAAGAACTGATGCCTTTGAACCGTGATTCGAAGAATGCTGGAGAAGATTCCTGAAAGTCCCTCTGGAAAGCAAGGAGAGCAAACAAGTCAATCTTAAGGGAGATCAGCACTGGATATTCACTGGAAGGACTGATGCTGAAGGTGAAGCTCCAGAATTTTGGTCCTCTGATGCAAATAGACGACTCACTAGAGAAGTCGCTGATGCTGGGAAAGATTGAGGGCAGGAGAAGAGGACGGCAAAGGATGAGATGGCTGGGCAGCATCACAGATGCAATGAACTTGAACTTGGACACATTTCGGGAGGTGGTGAGGGACAGGGAGGCCTGGCGTGCTGCAATATATGGGGTCACATAGAGTCAGACACGACTGAGAAACTGAAAACAACAACAACAACAACAACAACAACA
>SJYX01004272.1:52883-97753 GCA_006410675.1 Oreotragus oreotragus | reverse complement strand
TGAAATTAAAAGACGCTTACTCCTTGGAAAGAACGTTATGACCAACCTAGATAGCATATTCAAAAGCAGAAACATTACTTTGTCAACAGAGGTCCATCTAGTCAAGGCTATGATTTTTCCAGTAGTCATGTATGGATGTGAGAGTTGGACTGTGAAGAAAGCTGAGTGCCAAAGAATTGATGTTTTTGAACTGTGGTGTTGGAGAAGACTCTTGAGAGTCCCTTGGACTGCAAGGAGATCCAACCAGTCCATTCTGAAGGAGATCAGTCCTGGGATTTCTTTGGAGGGAATGGTGCTAAAGCTGAAACTCCAGTACTTTGGCCACCTCATGCGAAGAGTTGACTCATTGGAAAAGACTCTGATGCTGGGAGGGATTGGGGGCAGGAGGAGAAGGGGACGACAGAGGATGAGATGGCTGGATGGCATCACTGACTCGATGGACGTGAGTGTTAGTGAACTCCGGGAGATGGTGATGGACAGGGAGGCCTGGGGTGCTGCGATTCATGGGGTGGCAAAGAGTCAGACATGACTGAGCGACTGAACTGAACTGATAGCTAGAAGCCTTTTTAGGAGATAGTGAGCTCAGGATGTTAGAGGCAAACAGGATTTAGAAAGATAAGAAATAAACTGAGGCATGTAGCATGAGTTACAATGTAATCACAAGTTAACTATAGGACACATTAGAAGAGGTAGATAATAGATGATAAGGCTGATTCTGAGAGAATCACTGAAGCAGGAACTCTGTTTGAAGAGCAACAATGATTTATGGAAATAATAAGTCTGGGAGAAGGGGATCTGAAAGTGTTAAACCTCTGGCCTAATCTTTTTGTAAAAGCATAAAAGAGAATCTTAAGCTTGGAATAAACAGGCAGTCCAAAAGAAAAATGAGAGGCTGTCTCATCACTGACACTGTTCACCTCTTCAGGTTGAATCCCTGGCTGCTGGAGTTGGACTCCGGCACCAAAGATGGGGAGGAAACCTTTTGCTAGTGTTCAGTTATCTGTTAGGTGCAGGCTGCTTTGCAGCCTTTTGGTGTCCCGTGCTGTAACAGATGGTGCCGCCCTCATCAAGGCCTTTTCTTTGTGGGGCAGATGCTTACTTATGTCTACCTGTCAATTAGATGGGCATCTGCACCTTAGCCTTCCTCACTCCCCAGATGAGTATTGTCCCTAACAACCAGACTTTCACCGTACCTCTCACAGCACATATGTAGTCAAAAAGAGCCATCCAGTTTATACCCCTACTAGTTGGCTATCTGTCTGGGGAGGCCTTACAAATAGCTGTGAAAAGAAGAGAAGCAAAAAGCAAAGGAGACAAGGAAAGATGTAAGCATCGGGAATTTCAAAGAATAGCAAGAAGAGATAAGAAAGCCTTCCTCAGTGATCAATGCAAAGAAATAGAGGAAAACAACAGAATGGGAAAGACTAGAGATCTCTTCAAGAAAATTAGAGATACCAAGGGAACATTTCATGCAAAGATGGGCTCGATAAAGGATAGAAATGGTATGGACCTAACAGAAGCAGAAGATATTAAGAAGAGGTGGCAAGAATACACAGAAGAACTGTACAGAAAAGATCTTCACGACCCAGATAATCATGAGGATGTGATCACTAATCTAGAGCCAGACATCTTGGAATGTGAAGTCAAGTGGGCCTTAGAAAGCATCACTAAGAACAAAGCTAGTGGAGGTGATGGAATTCCCGTTGAGCTGTTTCAAATCCTGGAAGATGATGCTGTGAAAGTGCTGCACTCAATATGCCAGCAAATTTGGAAAACTCAGCAGTGGCCACAGGACTGGAAAAGGTCAGTTTTCATTCCAATTCCAAAGAAAGGCAATGCCAAAGAATGCTCAAACTACCGCACAATTGCACTCATCTCACACGCTAGTAAAGTAATGCTCAAAATTCTCCAAGCCAGGCTTCAGCAATATGTGAACCGTGAACTCCCTGATGTTCAAGCTGGTTTTAGAACAGGCAGAGGAACCAGAGATCAAATTGCCAACATCCGCTGGATCATGGAAAAAGCAAGAGAGTTCCAGAAAAACATCTATTTCTGCTTTATTGACTATGCCAAAGCCTTTGACTGTGTGGATCACAATAAACTGTGGAAAATTCTGAAAGAGATGGGAATACCAGACCACCTAACCTGCCTCTTGAGAAATCTGTATGCAGGTCAGGAAGCAACAGTTAGAACTGGACATGGAACAACAGACTGGTTCCAAATAGGAAAAGGAGTACGTCAAGGCTGTATATTGTCTCCCTGCTTATTTAACTTATATGCAGAGTACATCATGAGAAACGCTGGACTGGAAGAAACACAAGCTGGAATCAAGATTGCCGGGAGAAATATCAATAACCTCAGATATGCTGATGACACCACCCTTATGGCAGAAAGTGAGGAGGAGCTAAAAAGCCTCTTGATGAAAGTGAAGGAGGAGAGCGAAAAAGTTGGCTTAAAGCTCAACATTCAGAAAACGAAGATCATGGCATCCGGTCCCATCACTTCATGGGAAATAGATGGGGAAACAGTGGAAACAGTGTCAGACTTTATTTTTTTGGGCTCCAAAATCACTGCAGATGGTGACTGCAGCCATGAAATTAAAAGACGCTTACTCCTTGGAAGAAAAGTTATGACCAACCTGGATAGTATATTCAAAAGCAGAGACATTACTTTGCCGACTAAGGTCCGCCTAGTCAAGGCTATGGTTTTTCCTGTGGTCATGTATGGATGTGAAAGTTGGACTGTGAAGAAAGCTGAGCGCCGAAGAATCGATGCTTTTGAACTGTGGTGTTGGAGAAGACTCTTGAGAGTCCCTTGGACTGCAAGGAGATCCAACCAGTCCATTCTGAAGGAGATCAACCCTGGGATTTCTTTGGAAGGAATGATGCTAAAGCTGAAACTCCAGTACTTTGGCCACCTCATGCGAAGAGTTGACTCATTGGAAAAGACTCTGATGCTGGGAGGGATTGGGGGCAGGAGGAGAAGGGGACGACCGAGGATGAGATGGCTGGATGGCATCACGGACTCGATGGACGTGAGTCTGAGTGAACTCCGGGAGATGGTGATGGACAGGGAGGCCTGGCGTGCTGCGATTCATGGGGTCGCAAAGAGTCGGACACGACTGAGTAACTGAACTGAGCTGAACTGAATAATGAATGATGTTGAGCATCTTTTCATGTGCTTATTAGCCATCTTTGGGGAAATGTCTGTTTAGGTCTTTTCCCCACTTTTTTATTAGGTTGTTCATTTTTCTGACATTGAGCTGCATGGGCTGCTTGTATATTTTGGAGAATAATTCTTTGTCAGTTGTTTAGTTTGTGATTATTTTCTCCCATTCTGAAGGCTTTCTATTTTTGTGTTACACATATAAGCAGAATATAATACACTTGACATTCAGGAATTATTTCAATATTTATAAACAATGTTAACAGTGGTCTGAAGGTTAAATAAATACAACTTCAGTTCAGTTCAGTTCAGTTCAGTTCAGTCGCTCAGTCGTGTCCGACTCTTTGCGACCCCATGAATCGCAGCACGCCAGGCCTCCCTGTCCATCACCATCTCCCGGAGTTCACTCAGACTCACGTCCATCGAGTCCGTGATGCCATCCAGCCATCTCATCCTCGGTCGTCCCCTTCTCCTCCTGCCCCCAATCCCTCCCAGCATCAGAGTCTTTTCCAATGAGTCAACTCTTCGCATGAGGTGGCCAAAGTACTGGAGTTTCAGCTTTAGCATCATTCCTTCCAAAGAAATCCCAGGGTTGATCTCCTTCAGAATGGACTGGTTGGATCTCCTTGCAGTCCAAGGGACTCTCAAGAGTCTTCTCCAACACCACAGTTCAAAAGCATCGATTCTTCGGCGCTCAGCTTTCTTCACAGTCCAACTTTCACATCCATACATGACCACAGGAAAAACCATAGCCTTGACTAGGCGGACCTTAGTCGGCAAAGTAATGTCTCTGCTTTTGAATATACTATCCAGGTTGGTCATAACTTTTCTTCCAAGGAGTAAGCGTCTTTTAATTTCATGGCTGCAGTCACCATCTGCAGTGATTTTGGAGCCCAAAAAAATAAAGTCTGACACTGTTTCCACTGTTTCCCCAT
Organism: Oreotragus oreotragus; assembly: GCA_006410675.1. Classification (NCBI taxonomy): domain Eukaryota; kingdom Metazoa; phylum Chordata; class Mammalia; order Artiodactyla; family Bovidae; genus Oreotragus; species Oreotragus oreotragus. The sequence goes on along the minus strand of SJYX01004272.1, from coordinate 93,653 downwards.
CTATTTCCCATGAAGTGATGGGACCGGATGCCATGATCTTCGTTTTCTGAATGTTGAGCTTTAAGCCAACTTTTTCGCTCTCCTCCTTCACTTTCATCAAGAGGCTTTTTAGCTCCTCCTCACTTTCTGCCATAAGGGTGGTGTCATCAGCATATCTGAGGTTATTGATATTTCTCCCGGCAATCTTGATTCCAGCTTGTGTTTCTTCCAGTCCAGCGTTTCTCATGATGTACTCTGCATATAAGTTAAATAAGCAGGGAGACAATATACAGCCTTGACGTACTCCTTTTCCTATTTGGAACCAGTCTGTTGTTCCATGTCCAGTTCTAACTGTTGCTTCCTGACCTGCATACAGATTTCTCAAGAGGCAGGTTAGGTGGTCTGGTATTCCCATCTCTTTCAGAATTTTCCACAGTTTATTGTGATCCACACAGTCAAAGGCTTTGGCATAGTCAATAAAGCAGAAATAGATGTTTTTCTGGAACTCTCTTGCTTTTTCCATGATCCAGCGGATGTTGGCAATTTGATCTCTGGTTCCTCTGCCTGTTCTAAAACCAGCTTGAACATCAGGGAGTTCACGGTTCACATATTGCTGAAGCCTGGCTTGGAGAATTTTGAGCATTACTTTACTAGCGTGTGAGATGAGTGCAATTGTGCGGTAGTTTGAGCATTCTTTGGCATTGCCTTTCTTTGGAATTGGAATGAAAACTGACCTTTTCCAGTCCTGTGGCCACTGCTGAGTTTTCCAAATTTGCTGGCATATTGAGTGCAGCACTTTCACAGCATCATCTTTCAGGATTTGAAACAGCTCAACTGGAATTCCATCACCTCCACTAGCTTTGTTCGTAGTGATGCTTTCTAAGGCCCACTTGACTTCACATTCCAAGATGTCTGGCTCTAGATTAGTGATCACATCATCATGATTATCTGGGTCGTGAAGATCTTTTTTGTACAGTTCTTCTGTGTATTCTTGCCACCTCTTCTTAATATCTTCTGCTTCTGTTAGGTCCATACCATTTCTGTCCTTTATCGAGCCCATCTTTGCATGAAATGTTCCCTTGGTATCTCTAATTTTCTTGAAGAGATCTCTAGTCTTTCCCATTCTGTTCTTGTCCTCTATTTCTTTGCATTGATTGCTGAAGAAGGTTTTCTTATCTCTTCTTGCTATTCTTTGGAATTCTGCATTCTGATGCTTATATCTTTCCTTTTCTCCTTTGTTTTTCACCTCTCTTTTCACAGCTATTTGTAAGGCCTCCCCAGACAGCCATTTTGTTTTTGTATTTCTTTTCCATGGGGATGGTCTTGATCCCTGTCTCCTGTACAGTGTCACGAACCTCATTCCATAGTTCATCAGGCACTCTATCTATCAGATCTCATCCCTTAAATAAATTTCTCACTTCCACTGTATAATTGTAGGGGATTTGATTTAGGTCATACCTGAATGGTCTAGTGGTTTTCCCTACTTTCTTCAACTTAAGTCTGAATTTGGTAATCAGGAGTTCATGATCTGAGCTACAGTCCACTCCTGGTCTTGTTTTTGCTGACTGTATAGAGCTTCTCCATCTTTGGCTGCAAAGGATATAGTCAATCTGATTTCAGTGTTGACCATCTGGTGACATCACTCATCACTCTAGATGAGTGATTACACCTCACACCTCTTCTTGACTCTACACATGAGTCAAGAAGACTCGTGTAGAGTCTTCTCTTGTGTTGTTGCTATGACCAGTGCATTTTCTTGGCAAAACTCTTAGTCTTTGCCCTGCTTCATTCCGCATTCCAAGGCCAAATTTGCCTGTTACTCCAGGTGTTTCTTGACTTGCTACTTTTTCATTCCAGTTCCCTATAATGGCAATAAGTGAAGAGGAACTAAAAAGCCTCTTGATGAAAGTGAAAGTGGAGAGTGAAAAAGTTGCCTTAAAGCTCAACATTCAGAAAACGAAGATCATGGCATCTGGTCCCATCACTTCATGGGAAATAGATGGAGAAACAGTGGAAACAGTGTCAGACTTTATTTTCTTGGGCTCCAAAATCACTGCAGATGGTGATTGCCGCCATGAAATTAAAAGATGCTTACTCCTTGGAAGGAAAGTTATGACTAACCTAGATAGCATATTCAAAAGCAGAGACATTACTTTGCCAACAAAGGTCCATCTAGTCAAGGTTATGGTTTTTCCAGTGGTCATGTATGGATGTGAGTTGGACTGTGAAGAAAGCAGAGTGCTGAAAAATCCATGCTTTTGAACTGTGGTGTTGGAGAAGAGTCTTGGGAGTCCCTTGGACTGCAAGGAGATCCAACCAGTCTATTCTGAAGGAGATCAGCCCTGGGATTTCTTTGGAAGGAATGATGCTAAAGCTGAAACTCCAGTACTTTGGCCACCTCATGCGAAGAGTTGACTCATTGGAAAAGACCCTGATGCTGGGAGAGATTGGGGGCANAGATCCAACCAGTCCATTCTGAAGGAGATCAGCCCTGGGATTTCTTTGGAAGGAATGATGCTAAAGCTGAAACTCCAGTACTTTGGCCACCTCATGCGAAGAGTTGACTCATTGGAAAAGACCCTGATGCTGGGAGAGATTGGGGGCAGGAGGAGAAGGGGATGACAGAGGATGAGATGGCTGGATGACATCACTGACTCGATGGATTTGAGTCTGAGTGAACTCCTGGAGTTGATGATGGACAGGGAGGCCTGGTGTGCTGTGATTCATGGGGTCGCAAAGAGTCAGACACGACTGAGCGACTGAAATGAACTGAACTGAACTGAAGTTCCTCTTGGGAACCCTCTGCAGTTGCATCAGGGTCTTGGGACCCGTGTTGAATTGGTCTGGGGAACTTGGGGTTACTCTTGAGTCAGTTCAGGGGAATCGGGCCACATCTCAAATTGAGGTGGGGAGCTTGGGGTTCATCTTGAGTTCTGGCAGGAAACTTGGGATTTCTCTCAAGTTGTGATGGGGAACTTGGGGATCTTCTGGAGTTGCCTTAGGTGAGACAGGTCTCCTCTTGAGGTATGAGGGGGAAGTCAGGGTTCCTCTCGAGTTGAAGTGGGGGAATCAGCCCTCATGACAAGATGAGGTGGGGAACATGGGATTCTTCTCGACTTGTGGCTGGAAACTCAGGCTTCCTCTCGAGTTGTGATGGGAATCTTGGGGAACCTCTTGAGTTGCCAAAAGGAAGTCAAGGGTCCTTTTGAGTTGGGAGGGGGAACTCACGATTGCTCTCGAGTCACTGCAGGGAAATTGAGATGCATCTCACATTGAGGGGAGAATCTCGTGGTTTTTCTTGAGATATGATGGGAAGCTCGGGGTTCCGCTCCACTTTCAATGGGGACATCAGGAACCTCTCATGTTGCCTCAGGGTAGTCAGGCCTCCTTTCTAGCTGAGAGGGGGAACTTGGGGTTCCTCTCGAGTAGCTGCAGACTCGAGAATTGGGCCACATCTTGAATTGAGGCAGGGATCTTGGGGTTCTTCTGGAGTTGTGGTGGGAAACTTGGAGCTTTATTTGCGTTGTGATGGGGAACTTGGCGATTCTCTAGAGTTGCCATAGGTGAGACAGGCCTCCTCTTGTGGTGCAATGGGAAGTCAGGATTCCTCTCAAGTTGAAGCAGGGGAATCAGCCCTCATATTGAGATGAAGTGTGGAGCCACAAGGCTTCTTCTAGAGTTGTGGTAGGAAACTCGGGGTTCCTCTCAAGTTGTGACAGTAATCTTGGAGAACCTCCTGAATTGCCAAAAGGGAGTCAAGCCTCCTTTCGAGTTGCAGCAGGAACCCGGGGTACCTCTTGAATTGCGACGGGGACCTCAGGGAACCTCTTGTGTTGCCTAAGGGGAGTCAGGCTTCCTTTTGAGTTGAGAGTGGGAAATTGGGATTGATCTCAGATCGCTTCAGGGGAATCCAGCCTCATCTCGAGTGAGGTGGGAAATTCGGGATTCCTCTCAAATTGCGACAGGTATCTCAGGGTTCCTCTCAAGTTGCGATGGGGATGCCAGTGAATCACTTGTGTTGCCTCAGGGGATTCAGGCCTCCTTTGGAGTTTCGAGGGGAACCTCGGGGTTCCTCTTGAGTTGTAAAGGTGAGACAGTCCTCCTCTTGAGGTCCAAGGGGAAAGTAAAAATTCCTCTGGAGTTGATNTTTGAGTCTGAGTGAACTCCTGGAGTTGGTGATGGACAGGGAGGCCTGGCGTGCTGCGATTCATGGGATGGCAAAGAGTTGGACACGACTGAGCGACTGAACTGAACTGAACTGAAGTTCCTCTTTGGAATCCTCTGCATTTGCATCAGAGTCTTGGGACCCGTGTTGAATTGGGCTGGGGAACTTGGGGTTACTCTTGAGTCAGTGCAGGGGAATCGGGCCACATCTCAAATTGAGGTGGGGAACTTGGGGTTTGTCTTGAATTCTGGCAGGAAACTTGGGATTTCTCTCAAGTTGCGATGGGGAACTTGGGGATCTTCTGGAGTTGCCTTAGGTGAGACAGGTCTCCTCTTGAGGTGTGAGGGGGAAGTCAGGTTTCCTCTCGAGTTGAAGTGGGGTAATTGGCCCTCATGACAAGATGAGGTGGGGAACATGGGATTCTTCTCGACTTGTGGCTGGAAACTCGGGCTTCCTCTGAGTTGTGATGGGAATCTTGGGGAAACTCTCGAGTTGCCAAAAGGAAGTCAAGGGTCCTTTTGAGTTGGGAGGGGGAACTCACGATTGCTCTCGAGTCACTGCAGGGAAATTGAGATGCATCTCACATTGAGGGGAGAATCTCGTGGTTTTTCTTGAGATATGATGGGAAGCTCGGGGTTCCGCTCCACTTTCAATGGGGACATCAGGAACCTCTCATGTTGCCTCAGGGTAGTCAGGCCTCCTTTCTAGCTGAGAGGGGGAACTTGGGGTTCCTCTCGAGTAGCTGCAGACTCGAGAATTGGGCCACATCTTGAATTGAGGCAGGGATCTCGGGGTTCTTCTGGAGTTGTGGTGGGAAACTTGGAGCTTTATTTGCGTTGTGATGGGGAACTTGGCGATCCTCTAGAGTTGCCATAGGTGAGACAGGCCTCCTCTTGTGGTGCAATGGGAAGTCAGGATTCCTCTCAAGTTGAAGCAGGGGAATCAGCCCTCATATCAAGATGAAGTGTGGAGCCACAAGGCTTCTTCTAGAGTTGTGGTAGGAAACTCGGGGTTCCTCTCAAGTTGTGACAGTAATCTTGGAGAACCTCCTGAATTGCCAAAAGGGAGTCAAGCCTCCTTTCGAGTTGCAGCAGGAACCCGGGGTACCTCTTGAATTGCGACGGGGACCTCAGGGAACCTCTTGTGTTGCCTAAGGGGAGTCAGGCTTCCTTTTGAGTTGAGAGTGGGAAATTGGGATTGATCTCAGATCGCTTCAGGGGAATCCAGCCTCATCTCGAGTGAGGTGGGAAATTCGGGATTCCTCTCAAATTGCGACAGGTATCTCAGGGTTCCTCTCAAGTTGCGATGGGGATGCCAGTGAATCACTTGTGTTGCCTCAGGGGAGTCAGGCCTCCTTCGGAGTTTCGAGGGGAACCTCGGGGTCCCTCTTGAGTTGTAAAGGTGAGACAGTCCTCCTCTTGAGGTCCAAGGGAAAAGTAAAAATTCCTCTGGAGTTGATGCAGGGGAATCGGCCCTTATCTTGCAGTGAGGTGGGTAACACGGGGCTCTTCTAAGTTGAGGCGGGAAGCTCGGTGTTCCTCCTGAGTTGCGACGAATATCTCGGGGAACCTCTCGAGTTGCATAAAGGGAGTCACGCCTCCTTTCGAGTTGCGAGGCAGAATGCGGGATTGCTCTCCAGTCACTGCAGGGAAATCGGGCTTCATCTCGAGTTGAGGGGGAACTTGGTGTCATTTCGACCTGCGTTAGGAACCTCAGGGTACCTCTCAGGTTGCAATAGGTGAGACAGACCTCCTCTTGAGGTGTGAGGGGAAAGTCGCAATCCCTCTCCAGTCGGAACAGGGTAATCATCCCTCATCTTGAGATTAGGTGGGAAACATGGGGCTTTTCTGCATTGCAGTGCGAAACGTGGGGTTCCTGTTGAGTTGCGACGGGTGTCTCGGGGAACTTCTGGAGTTGTGTGAAGGGAGTCAAACCTCCTTTCAATTTGCAAGGAGGAATGCGGGATTACACATGAGTCACTGCAGGGGAATCGGGCTTCATCTCCCGTTGCGTGGGCATCTTGTGATTTTTCTCCTGTTGTGGTGGGAAGCTTGCGGTTCCTCTTGAGTTGCAACTGGGACCTCAGGGAACCTCTCATGTGGCCACAGTGGAGTCAGACCTCCTTTGGAATTGCAAGGGGCACCGCAGGATTCCTCTCAAGTCACTTCAGGGGAATAGGCCTCATTTCGAGTTGTTGTGGGACACTCAGGGTTCCTCTCCAGTTGTGAGAAGGATTTTGGGTTTCCTATCGAGTTTCAGCAGGGGAGTGAGACCTCCTTTAATGTTGTCAGGGGAAACTCATGGTTCCATTCGAGTTGCTTAAGGGGAATTAGGCCTTATTAGAGTTTAGGGGGAACTCTGTGTCCTTTCGGCTTTTGGCAGGGACCTCGGGGTTCCTCTCGAGTTTCAGTAGGTGAGACAGGCCTCCTCTTGAGGTGTGAGGGGAAATTTGAGATTCCTCTAGATTCAAATCAGGGGAATGGGCCCTCATCTCAAGATGTGGTGAACAAGGGGCTCTTCTGGAGTTGTGGGGCTAATCTGGGGGTTCCTCCCAAGTTGTGACAGGGACCTAAGGAAACCTCTCGTGATGCCTCAGGGTTGTCAGGCCCCTTTCGCGTTGTGAGGGGCACCTCGGGATTCCTCTCTAGTCGCTGAAGGGGAATAGGTCCTCATCTTGAGTTGAGGCGGGAAACTCAGGGTTTCTCTCCATTGTGACAGGGATCTCAGGGTTCCTATGGAGTTTCAACAGGGGAGTCAGGCCTCGTCTTGTGTTGAGGCATGGCACTCCGCTTTCCTCTCAGGTTGTAAAAGGGGTGTCAGGCCTCCAGCTGAGTTGAGTGGGGGGGGGAAGTCGGGGTTATTCTAGAGGTGCAACAGGGGAGGCAGACCTCTCTTCATGTTCTGAGGGGGAACTCGGGGTTCCAATCCTGTTGCTGCCTGGAAATCAGGCTTTATCTCGAGTTGAGGGGCAACTTGGTGTTCTTTGAACTTGTGTCAGGAACCTCGGGGTTCCTCTCACATTTCAAGAGTTGAGACAGGCCTCCTTTTGAGGTGCGAGGGGAATCTTGGGATTACTCTCAAGTCGAAGCAGGGCAATCAGCCCTCATCTCGAGATGAGGTGGGGAACACAGGGCTCTTCTCAAGTTGCGGTGGGAAATATGGGGTTCCACGTGAGTTGTGACAGGTATCTCGGGAAACCTCTGGAGTTGCATAAAGAAAGTCAAACCTCCTTTCAAGTTGCGAGAGGGAACTCGGGATTGCTCTTGAGGTGCTGCAGGGGAAAAGGGCCTCATCTTGCACTGAAGGGAGAATCTCATGGTTTTTCGCGAATTGTGGTGGGAAGCTCACGGTTCCTCTTGAGTTGCGTCGGGGACCTTAGGAAACACCTGGTGTTTCCAGAGAGGAGTCACACCTCCTTTCGAATTGCAAGGGGCTCCTCGGGATTCCTCGTGAGTCGCTGAAGGGGAATAGGGCCTCATCTCGTTTTAAGGCGGGAAACTCAGGGTTCCTATCCAGCTGTGACAGCGATCTCGGGGTTCCTATTGAGTTGCAACAGAGGAGTAAGGCCTCATCTTGTGCTGAGGCAGAGAACTACGCTTTTCTCTCGAGTTGTCAAAGGCGTGTCAGGGCTCCTGTTGAGTTGAGGTGGGGAACAGGTCTTTTTCTAGAGGTGGCAGGAAACTTGGTGTTCCTCTCACATTGTAACAGGTGAGACAGGCCTCCTCTTGAGGTGCGAGGGTAACGTTGGGATTCTTCTTAAGTCGAAGCAGGTGAACCAGCCCTCATCTCAAGATGAGGAGCAGAACACAGGGTTCTTCTTGAGTTGCAGCAGGCGACACAGGATCCATCTCGAGTTGCTGTGGGTATTTTGGGGAACTTTGAGGTCACGTAAAGGGAGTCAAGCCTCCTTTCAAGTTGCGAGAGGGAACTTGCGATTGCTCTTGAGGAGCTGCAGGGGAAAAGGGCCTTATCTCGTGTTGAGGGGGGAATCTCGTGTTTTTTTCTCGAGTTGAAGCAGGAAGTTTGGCGTTCCTCTGTTTTTGTGATGGGACCCTCAGTGCACCTCTCGTGTTGCCTCAGGGAAGTCAGACCTCCTTTTGAGGTGTGAGGGGGCACCTTAGGATTCCTCTCCAGTCACTACAGGGTCATAGGACCTAATCTCAAGTGAGGCTGGAAACTCAGGTTGCCTCTCCAGTTGCATCAGGGATCTTGGGCTTCCTATCGAGTTTCAACACAGGAGTCAGGCCTCGTCTTGTGTTAAGGCATGGAACTCCATTTTCCCTCAAATTGTAAAAGGAGTGTCATGCCTCCTGGTAAATAGAGTCAGGGAGCCTGGGCTTTTTCTAGAGGTGCAAGAGGGGAGTCAGAACTCCCTTCCTGTTGTTAGGGAAATCTCAGGGTTCCATTGGAGTCCCCACTGTAGGGGAATCAGGCCTTATCTTGAGTTGAGGGGGTACTCGGTGTCCTTTTGACCTGTGGCAGGAACCTTGGGATTCCTCTTGAGTTGTAGTTGGTGAGATAGGCCTCCTTTTGAGGTGCAAGGTGAAAGTCGAGATTGCTCCTGAGGCGCTGTAGGGGAAAGGGAGTCAACTTGCTTTGAGAGGAGAATCTCGTGGTTTTTCTCGAGTTGTGGTGGGAACCTCAGGAAACCTCTGGAGTTGCATAAAGGGGGTCAAGCCTCCTTTCGAGTTGGGAGGGGGAACCTGGAATTGCTCTTGAGTCACTGCAGGGGAATTGGGCCTCATCTCGTGAGGAGGTGGGGAATCAGGGCTTTTCTAGAGTTGTTCAGGAAACTCAGGATTCCTTTCGAGATTCAGCAGGAAACTCAGGGTTCCTCTCGAGTTGTGATCGATATCTTGGGGAACCGCTGAAGTTGCATAAAGGGAGTAAAGTCTCCTTTCCAGTTTCGAGAGGGAACTCAGAACTGCTCTCAAGGTGCTGCAGGGGAAATGGGCCTCATCTTGCATGGAGGGGGTAACCTTCGTGGTCGTTCTCGAGTTGTGGCAGGGACCTCAGGGAACCTCTCATGTTGTGACAGTGGAGTCAGGCGTCTTATAGAGTTGCAAGGGGCACCTCTAGATTCCTTTTGAGTCACTGAGGGAAATAGGGCCTCATCTCGAGTTGAAGCAGGAAAATCAGGGTTCCTCTCTAGTTGTGACAGGGATCTTGGGGTTCCTATGGAGTTTCAACTGGGGAGTCAGGCCTCATCTCGTGTTTAGGCATGGAACTCAGGGTTATTCTAGAGGTGCAACAGGGGAGGCAGACCTCTCTTCATGTTCTGAGGGGGAACTCGGGGTTCCAATCCTGTTGCTGCCTGGGAATCAGGCTTTATCTCGAGTTGAGGGGCAACTTGGTGTTCTTTGAACTTGTGTCAGGAACCTCGGGGTTCCTCTCACATTTCAAGAGTTGAGACAGGCCTCCTTTTGAGGTGCGAGGGGAATCTTGGGATTACTCTCAAGTCGAAGCAGGGCAATCAGCCCTCATCTCGAGATGAGGTGGGGAACACAGGGCTCTTCTCAAGTTGCGGTGGGAAATATGGGGTTCCACGTGAGTTGTGACAGGTATCTCGGGAAACCTCTGGAGTTGCATAAAGAAAGTCAAACCTCCTTTCAAGTTGCGAGAGGGAACTCGGGATTGCTCTTGAGGCGCTGCAGGGGAAAAGGGCCTCATCTTGCACTGAAGGGAGAATCTCATGGTTTTTCGCGAATTGTGGTGGGAAGCTCACGGTTCCTCTTGAGTTGCGTCGGGGACCTTAGGAAACACCTGGTGTTTCCAGAGAGGAGTCACACCTCCTTTCGAATTGCAAGGGGCTCCTCGGGATTCCTCGTGAGTCGCTGAAGGGGAATAGGGCCTCATCTCGTTTTAAGGCGGGAAACTCAGGGTTCCTATCCAGCTGTGACAGCGATCTCGGGGTTCCTATTGAGTTGCAACAGAGGAGTAAGGCCTCATCTTGTGCTGAGGCAGAGAACTACGCTTTTCTCTCGAGTTGTCAAAGGCGTGTCAGGGCTCCTGTTGAGTTGAGGTGGGGAACAGGTCTTTTTCTAGAGGTGGCAGGAAACTTGGTGTTCCTCTCACATTGTAACAGGTGAGACAGGCCTCCTCTTGAGGTGCGAGGGTAACGTTGGGATTCTTCTTAAGTCGAAGCAGGTGAACCAGCCCTCATCTCAAGATGAGGAGCAGAACACAGGGTTCTTCTTGAGTTGCGGCAGGCGACACAGGATCCATCTCGAGTTGCTGTGGGTATTTTGGGGAACTTTGAGGTCACGTAAAGGGAGTCAAGCCTCCTTTCAAGTTGCGAGAGGGAACTCGCGATTGCTCTTGAGGAGCTGCAGGGGAAAAGGGCCTTATCTCGTGTTGAGGGGGGAATCTCGTGTTTTTTTCTCGAGTTGAAGCAGGAAGTTTGGCGTTCCTCTGTTTTTGTGATGGGACCCTCAGTGCACCTCTCGTGTTGCCTCAGGGAAGTCAGACCTCCTTTTGAGGTGTGAGGGGGCACCTTAGGATTCCTCTCCAGTCACTACAGGGTCATAGGACCTAATCTCAAGTGAGGCTGGAAACTCAGGTTGCCTCTCCAGTTGCATCAGGGATCTTGGGCTTCCTATCGAGTTTCAACACAGGAGTCAGGCCTCGTCTTGTGTTAAGGCATGGAACTCCATTTTCCCTCAAATTGTAAAAGGAGTGTCATGCCTCCTGGTAAATAGAGTCAGGGAGCCTGGGCTTTTTCTAGAGGTGCAAGAGGGGAGTCAGAACTCCCTTCCTGTTGTTAGGGAAATCTCAGGGTTCCATTGGAGTCCCCACTGTAGGGGAATCAGGCCTTATCTTGAGTTGAGGGGGTACTCGGTGTCCTTTTGACCTGTGGCAGGAACCTTGGGATTCCTCTTGAGTTGTAGTTGGTGAGATAGGCCTCCTTTTGAGGTGCAAGGTGAAAGTCGAGATTGCTCCTGAGGCGCTGTAGGGGAAAGGGAGTCAACTTGCTTTGAGAGGAGAATCTCGTGGTTTTTCTCGAGTTGTGGTGGGAACCTCAGGAAACCTCTGGAGTTGCATAAAGGGGGTCAAGCCTCCTTTCGAGTTGGGAGGGGGAACCTGGAATTGCTCTTGAGTCACTGCAGGGGAATTGGGCCTCATCTCGTGAGGAGGTGGGGAATCAGGGCTTTTCTAGAGTTGTTCAGGAAACTCAGGATTCCTTTCGAGATTCAGCAGGAAACTCAGGGTTCCTCTCGAGTTGTGATCGATATCTTGGGGAACCGCTGAAGTTGCATAAAGGGAGTAAAGTCTCCTTTCCAGTTTCGAGAGGGAACTCAGAACTGCTCTCAAGGTGCTGCAGGGGAAATGGGCCTCATCTTGCATGGAGGGGGTAACCTTCGTGGTCGTTCTCGAGTTGTGGCAGGGACCTCAGGGAACCTCTCATGTTGTGACAGTGGAGTCAGGCGTCTTATAGAGTTGCAAGGGGCACCTCTAGATTCCTTTTGAGTCACTGAGGGAAATAGGGCCTCATCTCGAGTTGAAGCAGGAAAATCAGGGTTCCTCTCTAGTTGTGACAGGGATCTTGGGGTTCCTATGGAGTTTCAACTGGGGAGTCAGGCCTCATCTCGTGTTTAGGCATGGAACTCTGCTTTCCTCTCAAGTTGAGAAAGGAGTGTCAGGCCTCCTGTTGAGTTGAGGTGGGGAACAAGGGCTTTTTAAAATAGGTGCAGCAGGGGAGTCAGACCTCCCTTCATGTTGTGCGGGGAAACTCAATGTTCCATAGGATTCGTGGCAGGTAAATCGGGCCTTTTCTTGAGTTAGGGGGAAACTCAGTGTTCTTTCGACTTGAGGAAGGAAACTCGGTGTTCCTCCCACATTGCAAAATGTGAGACAGGCCTCCTCTTGAGGTGTGAGGGAAAGTCAGCATTCCTCTTGAGTCGAAGCTGGGGAATCAGCCCTTATCTCAAGATGAGGTGGGGAACATGGGGCTCTTCTCGAGTTGTGGCTGGAAACTCAGGGTTGCTCTCGAGTTGCGACGGGAACTTTCAGGTAACCTCTGGAGTTGGATAAAGAAAGTCAAGTCCGCTTTCAGTTTCAAGAGGGAACTTGGGATTGCTCTCGAGTCACTTCAGGGGAATTGGGCCTCATGTTGGTTGAGGAGGAATCTTATGGTTTTTCTCGAGTTGTGGTGGGAAATCGGGGTTCCTCTTGAGATGCGATGGGGACCTCAGGGAACCTCTCATATTGACACAGTGGAGTCAGGCCTGCTTTCATGTTGCAAAGGGCACCTCGGGATTCCTCTTGAGTCGCTGCAGGGCAATAGGGCCTCATTCTGAGTTGACGTGGGAAACTCCCAGTTCCTCTCCAGTTGTGACAGGGATCTCGGGATTCCTATCGAGTTTCAACAGGGGAGTCAAGCCTTGTCTCGTGTTGAGGCATTGACCTCCACTTTCCTGTCCTTTTTTTAAAGGGGTGTCAGGCCTCCTGGCATGTTGAGATTGGGAACTTGGGCTCTCTCTAGAGGAGCAACTGGGGAGTCAAACCTCCCTTCGTGTTGCGAGGGCAATCTCGGGGTTCCATTTGAGTCACTACAGGAGAATCAGGCCTTATCTGGGTTGAAGGGCAACTCTGTGTCCTTGCGACTGGTGTCAGGAACCTCAGGGTCCCTCTCACGTTGCAGTAGGTGAGACAAGCCTCCTCTTGAGGTCCGAGGATAAAGTCAGGATTCCTCTCGAGTTGAAGCAGGGAAATCGGTCCTCATCCCGAGATGAGGTAGGGAACACGGGGCTCTTCTCGAGTTGTGATGGGAAACTCGGGGTTCCTTTGAGTTGTGACACATCTCAGGGAAGCTCTTGAGTTGCATAAAGGGAGTCAAACCTCCTTTTGAGTTTTGTGGTAATCAAAATAGCTCTCGGGGCACCGCAGGGGAAATGGGCCTAGCATTGAGAGGGGAAACTCCTGGGTTTTCTTGGGTTGCGGCGGGAAGCTTGTGGTTCCTCTTGAGTTGTGAAAAGGACCTCAGGGAACCTCTTATGTTGCCTCATGGATATCCAGTCTCCTTTCAAGTTGGAAGGGGAAGTTTGTGATTGCTCTTGAGTTACTGCAGGGGAATCAGGGCTCATCTCGCTTTGAGGGGGCAGTCTCATAGTGTTTCTCTAGTTGAAGTGGGAAGCTTTTGTTTCCTCTTGAGTTGCGACGGGGACTTCAGGGAACCTCTCGTGTTACTTCAGGGAAGCCAAGCCTCCTTTCAAGATGTGAGGGGCACCTCGGGGTTCCTCTCGAGTCGATGCAGGGGAATAGGGCCTCATCTCAAGTTGAGGCGGGAAACTCAGGGTTCCTCTCCAGTTGCAACAGGGGTCTTTGTGTTCCTATCGAGTTTCAACAGGGGAGTCAGGCCTCATCTTGTGTTGAGGCATGGAACTCCACTTTCCGTTCAGGGTGTAAAAGGGGTGTCAGGCCTCCTGAGGGGTTGAGGTGGGGAACTTGGGATTTTTCTAGAGGTGCAACACGGGAGTCAGACCTCCCTTGTGTTGTGAGGGGATACTTGGGGTTACATTCAAGTTGGTGACGTGGAATCAGGCATTATCTCAAGTTGAGGGGGAACTCAGTGTCCTTTCTACTTGTGGCAGAAACTGTGGGGTTCCTCTCGAGTTTCAATTGGTGAGACAAGCCTCCTCTTCAGGTGCGAGGGGAAAGTCGGGATTCCTCTCCAGTCGTTGCAGGGGAAATGGGTCTCGCGTTGAGGGGGGAATCTCGTGGGTTATCATGAATTGCATTGGGAGCTTGTGGTTCCTCTCAATTTGCGACTGGAACCTCTCGTGTTACCTCTGGGAAGCCAAGTTTCCTTTCGAGTTGTGAGAGGGAGTGAGGGATTGCTTGCGAGTCACTGCTGGGGAATCAGGCTTCATCTCGCACTGAGGCGGGAATCATGGTATTTCTCGAGTTGCTGCGGGAAGCTTTGCATTCTTCTCTAGTTGTGATGGGAACCTCACGGAACCTCTCATGTTGCCTCAGGGAAGTCAGGCCTGGTTTCAAGTTGCAAGAGGCACCTCGGGATTTCTCTTGAGTCACTGCAGGACAGTGGGGCCTCATCTCGAGTTGAGGCGGGAAACTCAGGGTTCCTTTCCAGTTGCGACAGGGATCTTAGGGTTCCTACCGAGTTTCAACAGGGAGTCAGGCCTCGTCTTGAGTTGAGGCATGGAATTCCGCTTTCCTCTCGAGTTGTGAAATGGGTGTCTGGCCTCCTGTCGAGTTTGGGGAGGTGGGGGAAGTTGGGTTTTTTCAAGAGGTGTATCAGGGGAGTCAGACCTCTGTTCGTGTGTGAGGGGATACTCAGGGTTCCATAGAGTTGGTGCAGGGGAATCAGGCCTTATCTCAAGTTGAGTGGGTACACAGTGTCCTTTCAACTTGTGGCAGGAAACATGGCGTTCCTCTCGATTTTCAACACGTGAGAGGGGCATCTTGATATGTGAAGGGAAAGTCAGGATTCCTCTCAAACTGAAGCAGGGGAATCTGCCCTCATCTCGAGATGAGGTGGGGAACACGGGACTCTTCTCAAGTTTTGGCGAGAAACTCAGGGTTCCTATTGAGTTGCGATGGGCATCTTGGGGAAGCTCTTGAGTTGCATAAAGGGAGTCAAGCCTCCTTTCGAGTTTCTAGAGGGAACTTGGGATTGCTCTCTAAGCACTGCAGGGGAAAAAGACCTCATCTCGCATTGAGGGGGGAATCTTGTGGTTTTTCTGGAGTTGCAGCGGGAAGCTTGTGGTTCCTCTCAAGTTGTGATGGGGACCTCAGGGAACCTCTCATGTTGCCTCAGGGAAGTCAAGTCTCCTTTCAAGTTGCGAGGGGGAGCGCAGGATTGCTCTCGAGTCACTGCAGGGGAATCGGGCCTCATCTTGCATTGTGAGGGGAATCTCATGGTGTTTCTCGAGTTGTGGCGAGAATATTGGGGTTCCTCTCGAGTTGTGACGGGGACCTCAGGGAACCTCTCATGGTGCCTCAGGGAAGTCAGGCCTCCTTTCCAGTTGTGATGGGCACCTTGGGATTGCTCTCGAGGCGCTGCAGGGGAATAGGGCCTCATGTTGAGTTGAGGCGGGAAACTCAGGGTTCCTCTCCAGTTGTGACAGAGATCTCGAGGTTCTTATCGAGTTTCAGCAGGGGAGTCAGTCCTTGTCTCGTGTTGAGGCATGGAACTCTGCTTTTCTCTCGAGTTTTTAAAGGGGTTTGAGGCCTCCTGTCGAGTTCAGGTTGGGTATTTGGGCTTTTTATATAGAGGTGCAACACGGGAGTCAGACCTTCTTTCATGTTATGAGGTGATACTCATTGTTCCATTCGAGTCAGTGCAGGGTAATCAGGCCTTATCTCGATTTGAGGGGGAACCCGGTGTCCTGTCATTGTGGCATGAACCATGGGGTTCCCCTCGAGTTTCAATAGGTGAGACAGACCTCCTCTTGACGTTCGAGGGAAAAGTTTTTATTCCTATCAAGTTGAAGCAGGGGAATTGGCCCTCATCTTGAGATGAGTTGGGAAACATGGGGCTCTTTTCGAGTTGTGGCGGAAAATTTGGGTTTCCTCTCGAGTTGCAACGTGTATCTTGTGAAACCTCTTGAGTTGCATAAAGGGAGTCCAACCTCCTTTTAAGTTTCGAGAGGGAACTTGGGATTGCTCTCAAGATGTAGCTGGGGAAAAGGGCCTCATCTCGCGTTAAGGGGGGAATCTCGTGTTTTTTCTCAAGTTGCGGCGGGAAGCTTGTGGTTCCTCTTGAGTTGCAATGGGGCTCCTAGGGAACCTCTTGTGTTGCTTCAGGGAAGTCAAGTCTCCTTTCAGGTTGTGAGGGGAAGCGCGGGATTTTTCTTGAATTACTGCAGGGGAATTGGGTCTCATCTCGCATTGAGGGGGGAATCTCGTGGTGTTTCTTGAGTTGCTTCGGGAAGCTTTGGGTTCCTCTCCAGTTGTGACAGGGACCTCAGGGAACCTCTCATGTTGCCTCAGGGAAGTCAGGCCTCTTTTCAAGTTGCGAGGGGCACCTCGGGATTCCTCTCCAGTCGCTGCATGGGAATAGGGCCTCATCTTGAGTTGAGGTGGGGAACTCAAGAGTTCCTCTCCAGTTGAGACAGGCATCTTGGGGTTCTTATCGAGTTTCAACAGGGGAGTCAGTCCTTGTCTCGTTTTGAGGCATGGAACTCCACTTTTCTCTTGGGTTGTAACAGGGCTGTCAGGCCTCCTATCGAGTTCAGAAGGGTTTCAAAGAGTAGGATACAAGAGAAGCGACTCAGCACAAATACATGCACTTGGAGAGCATCCCTCTCTGTATCTCCAGGAAAGTAGTATTACTGTAAAATTTTCCAGGAAATGGTCAGTTTTAATGGCTTCCATTTGGACTTTCTCACCACGACACCTCTCACTCCACAGTTTAGGGAACCTATGTTGGGGTGCTGCCAACTGCTAAGAATATCTATTCAAATTATACATTCTGGAACTTGGAAAACAGCTATAGAATGAGCGCAGGAACATCCTGGACACACTATGAGGTGAACCTGAGCTAAAGTCCTGTTGATAAGTTGACCCCCATAAGGCTCTACTTTGACTGATTGATCACAGTGACAACTTGGGTCTCTTGGAATCAATGTCATTTCACAACCACTGTTCAGTTCAGTTCAGTTCAGTTCAGTGGGTCAGTTGTGTCCAACTCTTTGCAACCCCAAGGATTGAAGCACAACAGGCTTCTCTGTCCATCACCAACCCGGAGCTTACTCAAACTCATGTCCATCAAGTCAGTGATTCCATCCAACCAACTCATCCTATGTTGTCCCCTTCTACTCCCGCCTTCAAACTTTTCCATCAGGGTCTTTTCCAAGAGTCAGCTCTTCACACCAGATGAGCAAAGTACTGGAGTTTCAGCTTCAACATCAGTCCTTCCAATGAATATTCAGGATTGATTTCCTTTAGGATTGACTGGTGGGATCTCCTTGCAGTCCAAGGGACTCTCAAGAGTCTTCTCCAACACCACAGTTCAAAACCATCAATTCTTCAGTGTTCTAGTTTCTTTATAGTCCAACTTTCATATCCATACATGACTACTGGAAAAACCATAGCCTTGACTAGACGGACCTTTGTTGGCAGAGTAATGTCTCTGCTTTTTAATATGCTGTCTAGGTTGGTCATAACTTTCCTTCAAAGGAGTAAGCGTCTTTTAATTTCATGGCTGCATTCTCCATCTGCAGTGTTTTTGGAGCCCTCAAAATAAAGTGTCCAGTAGTTTTAGAAAATTATGATTATTTCCTTACCCAAATGCATTTACATTGATAAAATCTTTGTGTCCCTCTTGGGAGGGTGGGATAAATATTACAAACAAAAATTCTGGCTATTGTGGCAAGTCCTTCTTTCAGTTCAGTTCAGTCGCTCAGTCGTGTCCGACTCTTTGTGACCCCATGAATCGCAGCACGCCAGGCCTCACTGTCCATCACAAACTCCCAGAGTTCACTCAGACTCATTTCCATTGAGTCAGTGATGCCATCCAGCCATCTCATCCTCTGTCGTCCCCTTCTCCTCCCGCCCCCAGTCCCTCCCAGCATCAGAATCTTTTCTAGTGAGTCAACTCTTCTCGTGAGGTGGCCAAAGTACTGGAGTTTTAGTTTCAGCATCATTCCCTCCAAAGAAATCCCAGGGCTGATCTCCTTCAGAATGGACTGGTTGGATCTCCTTGCGGTCCAAGGGCTGTCTCTTATACACATCTCTGGCTCTCACGCCTCCCTCTGCTCAGGGAGGAAGCCCCACCCCAGCCCTTCTCTGCCCTCATCAACGCCCAAAGTCTGCTCTGCATAAACTGCATCCTGAGGCTTGCCAACACCCCGCCCCCACCTCCCCATGCTCTGGGTTACCTACCAGCTTTGTGCCACTTCCAAGGCCACGTCCAGACTGTCTTGGCCCTCTTGGGACTGGGGTGTTGTGCTTGCTCCTTACCTGCCCCGCCTGAAGCTGCAGCCTCATCTCTGGGGCCCCCAAGGGTAGTTGAGGGCCTTGTCCACCCAGACCCCAGCTGTGCGCCTGTTGTCTAACTCCCACTGCAGACGGTGCCTGCTTTCTTCCTGGATGGGATGACAAGGCTGAGCCACCACATCCACCCCCATCTGTCTAGACCCCGCGGCCTGAGGCGTCTGGAAATCGGGGGTTGGGGGAGGCTGTGAGGAGGAGCAGGGATGGGAAAGGGAGGAGAGGGTGGTGGGTCCCACCTGCGGCGTGCTCGGCCATGCATAAAGCTTGTGGCGCTGGACGCCCTCAGTTGCACAGTTGCTTTTATTTTGCTTTCCTTTGTCTTACATACTTTCTCACCGCCTTCCCAAAATGATACTTCCTGAACTGTCACCATCAGATGCAGAATGCTCAGAATCCAGAGGGAGGAGAGTGCTGACATGGCCCTCACCAGGGTGGCCTCTGCAAGCCCATTCTCCACCATCCCTTGTTTCCCTCGGCCTTTGTGACGTCCCTGTGGTCTGTCTAATTTAGATAGTTTTTCCGTGTTTTCTTTTTTGTTTTTTAGCTTAACTGGTATTCCAGAAACATCTCCCAGTCTCATTAACATTCTTTACAAACTGTTTTTTTTTTTTTTTTNTTCTTCACAGTCCAACTCTCACATCCATATATGACCACTGGAAAAACCATAGCCTTGACTAGACGGACCTTTATTGGCAAAGTAATGTCTCTGCTTTTTAATATGCTATCTAGATTGGTCATAATTTTTCTTCCAAGGAGTAAGCGTCTTTTAATTTCATGGCTGCAATCACCATCTGGAGTGATTTTGGAGCCCAAAAAAATAAAGTCTGACACTGTTTCCGCTGTTTCCTCATCTGTTTCCCATGAAGTGATGGGACCAGATGCCATGGTCTTCATTTCCTGAATGCTGAGCTTTAAGCCAACTTTTTCACTCTCCTCTCACTCTCATCAAGAAGCTATTAGTTCCTCTTAACTTTCTGCCATAAGGGTGGTGTAATATGCATATCTGAGGTTATTGATAGTTCTCCTGGCAATCTTGATTCCAGCTTGTGCTTCTTCCAGTTCAGCGTTTCTCATGATGTACTCTGCATAGAAGTTAAATAAGCAGGGTGACAGTATACAGCTTTGACATACTCCTTTTCCTATTTGGAACCAGTCTGTTGTTCCATGTCCAGTTCTAACTGTTGCTTCCTGACCTGAATATAGGTTTCTCAAGAGGCAGGTCAGGTGGTCTGGTATTCCCATCTCTTTCAGAATTTTCCACAGTCAAAGGCTTTGGCATAGTCAATAAAGCAGAAATAGATGTTTTTCTGGAACTCTCTTGCCTTTTCCATGATCCAGCAGATATTGGCAATTTGATCTCTGGTTCCTCTGCTTTTTCTAAAACCAGCTTGAACATCAGGGAGTTCACGGTTCATGCATTGCTGTAGCGTGGCTTGGAGAATTTTGAGCATTACTGTACTAGTGTGTGAGATGAGTGCAACTGTGTGGTAGTTTGAGCATTCTTTGGCATTGCCTTTCTTTGGGATTGGAATGAAAACTGACCTTTTCTGTTCCTGTGGCCAACACAGAGTTTTCCAAATTTGCTGGCATATTGAGTGCAGCACTTTCACAGTATCATCTTTCAGGAGTTGAAATAGCTCAACTGGGATTTCATCACCTCTATTAGCTTTGTTCGTAGTGATGCTTTCCAAGGCCCACTTGACTTCACATTCCAGGATGTCTGGCTCTAGGTGAGTGATCACACCATCATAATTATCTAGGTTGTGAAGCTCTTTTTTTGTACAGTTCTCCTGTGTATTCTTGCCATCTCTTCTTACTGTCTTCTGCTTCTGTTAAGTCCATACCATTTCTGTCGTTTACTGTGCCCATCTTTGCATGAAATGTTCCCTTGGTATCTCTAATTTTCTTTTTTCTTTTTATTATTTTTTTTACTTTGATGTAATTAATGTAGAGGTCTCTAGTCTTTCCCATTCTATTGTTTTCCTCTATTTCTTTTCTTTGACCACTGAGGAAGGCTCTCTTATCCCTTCATTGAAAGGTTTCTGGGGCTGTAAAGTGACTCAATTCCAAAAAGTAATGAGGAGCCATGACTATCTATTTTAATAATTTTAGTTCGATTTTGGTCGACTTAGGTCAGTAGGTGCCCAATATGCTACTGGAGATCAGTGGAGATGTAACTCCAGGAAAAATGAAGAGATAGAGCCAAAGCAACAACAACACTCAGTTATGGAAGTGATTGGTGATGGAAGTAAGGTCTGACGCTGTAAAGAGCAATATTGCATAGGAACCTGGAATGTTAGGTCCTTGAATCAAGGCAAATTGGAAGTGGTTAAACAGCAGATGGCAAGAGTGAACGTTGATATTTGAGGAATCAGCAAACTAAAATGGGCTGGAATGGGTGAATTTAACTGAGATGGCCATTATATCTACTACCATGGGCAAGATCCCCTTAGAAGAAATGGAGTAGCCACCATCATCAACAAAAGAGTCCAAAATGCAGTACTTGGTTGCAATCTCAAAAATGACACAATGATCTCTGTTCATTTCCAAGGCAAACCATTCAATATCATGGTAATCCAAGTCTATGCCCCGACCAGTAATGCTGAAGAAGCTAAAGTTTAGTGGTTCTATGAAGACCTACAAGACCTTTTAGAACTAACACTAAAAAAGATGTCTTTTTCATTATAGGGAACTGGAATGCAAAAGTAGAAAGTCAAGAAACAGCTGGAGTAACAGGCAAATTTGGCCTTGGAGTACGGAATGAAGCAGGACAAAGGCTAGTAGAGTTTTACCAAGAAAATGCACTGGTCATAGCAAACACCTTCTTCCAACAACACAAGAGAAGACTCTACACATGGACATCACCAGATGGTCAACCCCAAAATCAGACTGATTATATTCTTTGCAGCCAAAGATGGAGAAGCTCTATACAGTCAGCAAAAACAAGACCAGGAGCCGACTGTGGCTCAGATCATGAACTCCTTATTACCAAATTCAGACTTAAATTGAAGAAAGTGGGGAAAACCACTAGACCATTCATGTATGACCCAAATATGACCTAAATCAAATCCTTTATGATTATACAGTGGAAGTGAGAAATAGATTTAAGGGACTAGATCTGATAGATAGGGTGCCTGATAAACTATGGACAAAAGTCCATGACACTGTACAGGAGACAAGAATCAAGACCATCCCCAAGAAAAAGAAATCCAAAAAAAGGAAAATGGCTGTCTGAAGAGCTCTTAAAAATAGCTGTGAGAAGAAGAGAAGCAAGAAGCAAAGGAGAAAAGGAAAGCTATACCCATTGAATGCAAAGTTCCAAAGAATAACAAGGAGACTTATG
This sequence comes from Oreotragus oreotragus, assembly GCA_006410675.1. Lineage (NCBI taxonomy): Eukaryota > Metazoa > Chordata > Mammalia > Artiodactyla > Bovidae > Oreotragus > Oreotragus oreotragus. Next base: position 72,210 of record SJYX01004272.1, on the reverse strand, counting down.
AAAGCCTTCCTCAGTGATCAGTGCAAAGAAATAGAGGAAAAGAGTAGACCTTAGAAGAAATGGAGTAGCCACCATCATCAACAAAAGAGTCCAAAATGCAGTACTTGGTTGCAATCTCAAAAATGACACAATGATCTCTGTTCATTTCCAAGGCAAACCATTCAATATCATGGTAATCCAAGTCTATGCCCCGACCAGTAATGCTGAAGAAGCTAAAGTTTAGTGGTTCTATGAAGACCTACAAGACCTTTTAGAACTAACACTAAAAAAGATGTCTTTTTCATTATAGGGAACTGGAATGCAAAAGTAGAAAGTCAAGAAACAGCTGGAGTAACAGGCAAATTTGGCCTTGGAGTACGGAATGAAGCAGGACAAAGGCTAGTAGAGTTTTACCAAGAAAATGCACTGGTCATAGCAAACACCTTCTTCCAACAACACAAGAGAAGACTCTACACATGGACATCACCAGATGGTCAACCCCAAAATCAGACTGATTATATTCTTTGCAGCCAAAGATGGAGAAGCTCTATACAGTCAGCAAAAACAAGACCAGGAGCCGACTGTGGCTCAGATCATGAACTCCTTATTACCAAATTCAGACTTAAATTGAAGAAAGTGGGGAAAACCACTAGACCATTCATGTATGACCCAAATATGACCTAAATCAAATCCTTTATGATTATACAGTGGAAGTGAGAAATAGATTTAAGGGACTAGATCTGATAGATAGGGTGCCTGATAAACTATGGACAAAGGTCCATGACACTGTACAGGAGACAAGAATCAAGACCATCCCCAAGAAAAAGAAATCCAAAAAAAGGAAAATGGCTGTCTGAAGAGCTCTTAAAAATAGCTGTGAGAAGAAGAGAAGCAAGAAGCAAAGGAGAAAAGGAAAGCTATACCCATTGAATGCAAAGTTCCAAAGAATAACAAGGAGACTTATGAAAGCCTTCCTCAGTGATCAGTGCAAAGAAATAGAGGAAAAGAGTAGAATGGGAAAGACTAGAAATCTCTTCAAGAAAATTAGAGATACCAAGGGAACATTTCATGCAAAGATGGGCTCGATAAAGGACAGAAATGGTATGGATCTAACAGAAGCAGAAGATATTAAGAAAAGGTGGCAAGAACACACAGAAGAACTATATAAAAAAGATCTTCATCACCCAGATAATCACGATAGTGTGATTACCCACCTAGAGCCCTACATCCTGGAATGTGAAGTCAAGTGGGCCTTAGGAAGCATCAGTATGAACAAAGCTAGTGGAGGTGATGGAATCCAAGTTGAGCTATTTCAAATCCTGAAAGATGATGCTGTGAAAGTGCTGCACTCAGTATGCCAACATATGTGGAAAACTCCACAGTGGCCACAGGACTGGCCACAGTTTTCATTCCAATCCCAAAGAAATGCAATGCCACAGAATGCTCTACCGCACAATTGCACTCATCTCAGACGTTTCACGTGTTAGTAAAGTAATGATAAAAATTCTCCAAGCCAGGCTTCAGTAATATGTGAACCATGAACTTCCATATGTTCAAGCTGGTTTTAGAAAACCCAGAGGAACCAGAAATCAAAATGCCAACATCTGTTGAATCATTGAGAAAGCAAGAGAGTTCCAGAAAAACATCTATTTTTGATTTATTGACTATGCCAAAGCTTTTGACTGTGTGAATCACAACAAACTGTGGAATATTCTGAAAGAGATGGGAATATCAGAGCACCTGGCCTGCCTCTTGAGATATCTAAATGAAGGTCAGGAAACAAGAGTTCGAACTGGACATGGAACAACAGACTGGTTCCAAATAGGAAAAGGAGTACGTCAAGGCTTTATGTTGTCAACCTGTTTATTTAGCTTATATACAGAGTACATCATGAGAAACACTGGGCTGGAAGAAGCGCAAACTGGAATTAGGATTGGTGGGAAAAATATCAATAACCTCAGATATGCAGATGACACCACCCTGATGACAAGAACTAAAAAGCCTCTTGATGGAAGTGAAAGAGGAGTGTGAAAAAGTTGGCTTAAAGCTCAACATTCAGAAAGCTAAGATCATGGCTTCTGGTTCCATCACTTCATGGGAAATAGATGGGGAAACAGTGGAAACAGTGTCAGACTTTATTTTTTGGGGCTCCAAAATCATTGCAGATGTTGATTGCAGCCATGAAAATAAGAGACTTACTCTTGGAAGAAAATATGACCAACTTAGACAGCATATTAAAAAGCAGAGACATTACTTTGCCAACAAAGGTCCGTCTGGTCAAGGCTATGGTTTTTCCAGTCGTCATGTATGGATGTGAGAGTTGGACTATAAAGAAAGCTGAGTGTCGAAGAATTGATGCTTTAGAACTGTAGTGTTGGAGAAGACTCTTGAGAGTCCCTTGGACTGCAAGGAGATCCAACCAGTTGATCCTAAAGGAAATCATTCCTGAATATTCATTGGATGGACTGATGCTGAAGCTGAAACTCCAATACTTTGGCCACCTGATGCAAAGAGCTGACTCATTTGAAAAGACCTTGATGCTGGGAAAGATTGAGGGCAGGAGAAGAAGGGGATGACAGAGGATGAGATGGTTGGATGGCACCACTGACTTACTGGATATGGGTTTGGGTTTACTCTGGGAACTGGTGATGGACAGGGAGGCCTGATGTGCTGTTGTTCATGGGGTTGCAAAGAGTCGGACATGGCTGAACAACTTAACTGAAACAAAGGAAAAATACAATAACACACGTTGCAAACAAACTTAAAGTTACAAAGAGGGAAAGGTGGAAGGGGAGGGGTAAACTAAGAGACTGGGGTTGAAATATACAAACTAACCTGCTAAAATAGATAGCTAATAAGAACCTACTGTGTGGAGAAGGAAATGGCAACCCATTCCAGTACTCTTGCTGGAAAATCCCATGGACAGAGGAGCCTGGTAGGCTATAGTCCATGGGGTCGCAAAGAGTTGGACACAACTGAACGACTTCATTAACTAAGAACCTACTCTATAGCACAGGANGAAAATCCCATGGACAGAGGAGCCTGGTAGGCTATAGTCCATGGGGTCGCAAAGAGTTGGACACAACTGAACGACTTCATTAACTAAGAACCTACTCTATAGCACAGGAACCCTCCTCAATACTCTGCAATAATCTATATGGAAACATAATCTTAGAAAGAGTCAAAGTATGCTTATGCATCACTGATTCACTCTGCTGTATAGCAGAAACTATATAACATTGGAAATCAACTGTATTCTCATAAAAACTAATTTAAAAAGAGTAAGTATAAAGCAATAACACAAAACAAAAGATAAGATTGTCCAAATAGGAGTATTTTATTTTCAGGATCTCAACATTTTGCATATGATAGTATATAATTTATTTAATGATAGATGCATTAGGCAGATATTTATTTTGCAAACTCTACAGTTACAGCTAAAAATTAATAAGGAACATTGGATAAAAAAAATGGTTCAGTTCAGTCGCTCAGTTGTATCTGACTCTTTGCAACCCCATGGGCTGAAGCACGCCAGGCCTCCCTGTTCATCACCAACTCCCAGAGTTTACTGAAACTAATGTCCATTGAATCGGTGATGCCATCCAACCAGCTCGTCCTCTGTCATCCCCTTCTCCTCCCGCCTTCAATCTTTCCCAGCATCAGGGTCTTTTCAAATGAGTCAGTTCTTTGCATCAGGTGGCCAAAATATTAGAGTTTCAACTTCAGCATCAGTCCTTCCAATGAATGTTCAGGACTGATCTTTAGGATGGATTAGTTGGATCTCCTTGCCGTGCAAGGGACTCTGAAGAGTCTTCTCCAACACTATAGTTCAAAAGCATCAATTCTTCAGTGCTCAGATTTCTTTATAGTCCGGTTCTCACACCCACTTTTCACTTTCTGCATTGGAGAAGGAAATGGCAACCCACTCCAGTGTTCTTGCCTGGAGAATCCCAGGGATGGGGGAGCCTGGTGGGCTGCCATCTATGGGGTCGCACAGAGTCGGACATGACTGAAGCGACTTAGCAGCAGCTCACACCCATACATGACTACAGGAAAAACCATAGCTTTGACTAGATGGACCTTTGTTGGCAAAGTAATGTCTCTCCTTTTTAATATGATGTCTAAGTGATACATAAATACTAAAAGTATATTAAAATCACAAAAAATAATAAAAAAATGAAAATATATGAGAAAATATATGTATAAGAGAAACAAAACACAAACAGCAAGGCAGTAAATTTAAATTTAGTCATATTTATAAAACCACTATTAAAATGTATAGCAATCCAATCAATGTAAGGATGGTGTTGATGTTGTTCAGTGGCTAAGTCTCATCTGACTCTGCAACCCCATGAACTGCAGCACATCAGCCTTCCCTGTCCTTCTCTATCTCCTGGAGTTTGTTCAAACTCATGTCCATTGAGTCAGTGACACCATCTCATCCTCCACTGTCCCCTTCTCCTTTTGTCAATGAGCTGGCTCTTCTCATGATGTGACCAAAGTATTGAAGCTTCAGCTTCAGCACCAATCCCCCCAGTGAATATTCAGGGTTTACTTTCTTCAGGATGAACCAGTTTGATTTCCTTCCTGTTCAAGGGACCCCAAAAGTTTTCTCCAACACCACAGTTGAAAGCAGCAATTCTTTGGCACTCAGCCTTCTTTATATTCTAACTCTCATATCCATACATGACTACTGGAAAAACCATAGCTTTAACTATAAGGAGCTTTGTCAGCAAAGTGATGTCTTTGCTTTTTAATATCCTCTCTAGTTTTGTCATAGTTTTTCTTCCTAGAAACAAACACCTTTTGATTTCATGGCTGCTCACCGTCCACACTGATTTTGGTGCCCAAGAAAATAATATAGAGCATGGTGACTATAGTTAAATAATTTTGCATATTTGAAAGTTGCTAAGAGAAATTTTTTAAAATTCACATTAAAAGAAAAAATACATAAATTTGGGTGGTGATGGATATTAATATTGATGGATATTAACATTATACATTGTGATGATCATTTAAAATATATTTATGTTGTTCAGCAGAAGTTAATATAATGCTATAAGTCAAGTATATCTCAACTAATCACTGAATTTTAATGGTCGTGCTTTATGTTATGTAAGTTATGCATCACCACTATTGCTAATTTAAGCATCAAAGCCTAATGAAAATAATAATGACATTGTGTTGTTAGGATCAGATATATCTATAAAACAAATTAATATGCATACATATGTACCATGAATACTTATTCTGTTATGTGTCATGCTAAGTCATCAGTTTATGTTGTAGCATGCTATAACATCCTTTTTTTGTGACCAAAAGTGAGGAATCTGGCAGAGTCTGGCTTTATGCTCTTCAAATACATCTGTTTTATTGACATACAATGAACATCATTCCTTAACCTTCTCAGAACTACATTGGACCGGGTGATTAGTTTCTACAATGACATATGGGTAGAAGTGATGTGTTTATCACGTATAGAGGCTCTGAACAGTGTGTTTGTTTCCTTATGTTCTGTCTGTCTGGTGTCTCAGGTTTCTGCATGCTGAAGATCCAGTAGGAAACTGCAAAGAATTAGGAAGAGTGGGACTCCTAGATGGAAACAACCAGAGTTTCTTCTTCACTGACTGCAAACTTGTGCTGTAATATGATTGCAAGATGTTTCTTTCTTTTGTTACACTGGTATATTTGAGATATTGTCTCAGAGTGTAGATTTGTTTTCAGGTGANGTGGGACTCCTAGATGGAAACAACCAGAGTTTCTTCTTCACTGACTGCAAACTTGTGCTGTAATATGATTGCAAGATGTTTCTTTCTTTTGTTACACTGGTATATTTGAGATATTGTCTCAGAGTGTAGATTTGTTTTCAGGTGATGATGATATTGAATTGAACACAGAAACATTCAATTCACTATCTCAACTGTAGGATTAGATCAGTTTACTCACATGGGTGATGGGTGACAGACATTCATTTTTTTCCATCCTGTAAGTAAAACTTAGTTGAAACAAATCATCAGTGCAGTTCTCATTTGTAACTAAACATGACACTAAATGACATGGATGCAACATCAATTCTAAAAGAGAGTACATAAGTCCAATTTATGAGGAACATGCTGTAATAAAGAGAAACAAATTTAAAATACAAAAAGGAAACCCAATTTTAGAAACACAAATAGTATTTCAAATTGTCAAAGAATCTCTTAACAGAAAAAAAAAAATGTGCTTATCAGCAGAGGTGAATATTGACCTTGTAACCTCATTCCTGATAATTTTAGCTACATACCTGCCTGGAAGTAGTTGAAATAGAAAAAGCATTTGTAATTTTTTTTTTTCTGTCTTAAATAATTGGGTGTAAATTTTTTTAAAATTATTAATTGGAGGATAATTGCTTTACAGTGTTGCATTGGTTCTGCCATACAACACAGTCATAGGTGTACATACATCCCCTCTGTCTTTAACCTCCCTCCCACACCCCACCCCGTCCACCACCAGGTTGTCACAGAGCATCAGGTTGAGCTTCCTGTTTCATATATTTAGAAACTTCCCACTAGCTATCTGCTTTACACGTGGTGGTGTGTATGTCTCAATGTTAATCTTTCAATTTGTCCCACCCTCTCCTTCCCTCACAAGTTTGTTCTCTATGTCTGCGTCTATATTCCTGCCTTGCAAATAGGTTTATCAGTATCATTTTTCTCGAGCACATATATGTGTGTGTGTATATATATATATATGCATGTGTGTTAATATATGATATCTGTCTTTCTCTTTCTGACTTACTTCACTCTGCATAACAGGCTCTAGGCTATTTTTAAGGTGCCTTTCATTTTGAATCTGCTAGATTCCTACGCTGATGACCAACTAGATATCCTAAGATGAATAAAACTACCCAGATTTTTGTCAGCAGATACAACATGCTTTAATTTCCACAAAAGTTGATCTAGGAACAGTGTGCCACTTCTGAAAAGGGATCTAATCCTCCCTGCAGTGTATTGGAAAAAGCAACAATATCACGTTTGTGTATTAGTAAGTGACACACTTTCCTAAAGATGTGAAAGACGAGATCTGAATGAATTATGGGAATAAAATTAAGGAAGGCAAACTTACAGCAATTACTAATGGTCTGAAATGCAATAAATTGAAAGTTTTAATTTTTTTTCCAGAAAGTACTATTGATACTAGATAATTGTCATTTTCCCACTATTGATATTAGATAATTAAGTGTCATTTTCCCACTATTGATACTAGATAATGAAGTGTCATTTTCCCACAATTGATACTAGATAACTGTCATTTTTCCACCCACACAGAGGGGAACATTTATTCCAAGAAGGAGCTTCAGAGGACAAATCATCTACAGAAAAAGTGGTCTTAAAACATAAACCCAGATGATCACTGAACATATACAGTCCTCTAGAAATTAAACTGATACTCAAGAGAAAATGTCTCCCAGGGTGAGCATGACTACTTCCTACATAAGAGCAGCTGATTTTTGAAGAAGACTCCAGACAGTGACTTCCTGATTCAAAAGAATTGTAAAAATTTACAGGGTCAAAACATCTATATTCTCATAGATAACTTCATGTAAATTCATGAAGCTAAGATGTTAGACGGTTTTATTTAAAAGTAGTTCTGATTTGAGGTTTAAGATAAAAAGGATAAAACAGAAAAATATGAAATTCTGAGATCTTTATCTGAAAATTAGTTAACAACTTAAATTAGCCAATGTATTTCTTAACTTTTTAAATGATAAAATTAGAAATAAGTGAAATAGCAATAGTAATAATAGTATTTATAATAAAACTTTCACTTAAGGTAACTTTGAAAACTAATTCTAGTGGAAATAGAGAAATATGAGAGAACATTTGTGGACTCAATTTTTTTAAATCAAAGTATTAATGCAAAAACAATAGTCTGTGGACCTGGAAGATGGGAACAGACATAGTAAATTTAATGAAATATGAAAACACAGTTAGAAAAGAAACATTAATAAAGTGTTATGGAAATTGTCACACAGTGTTGACTGCTTGATAACTGATTACATGATCTTGAAGTGAAGCAAGATAACAGGACTTTGTGTGTGTGTGTGTGTGTGTTAGTCCCACTCATATGCTTTTGCCATTTGCATTCCTAAAATAAATAATCATAGAGTTTAAATAAAGTTACATTTATTAGATAAAATTACAAAGGAATTATATAGGAAGTATTTTATTTGATTGTAAGAAAAGTAGATGACAATGGATCAGAGAATCACATAGGTTAAGAACACACTATATTAAAATATCATGAAAGTGAAACTCATTCAGTCATGTCTGACTCTGTGACCACATGGACAGTCCATAGAATTCTCCAGGCCAGAATACTAGAGTGGGTAGCCTTTCCCTTCTCCAGGGGATCTTCCCAACCCAGGTATCGAACCCAGGTCTCCTGCCATNCACTATATTAAAATATCATGAAAGTGAAACTCATTCAGTCATGTCTGACTCTGTGACCACATGGACAGTCCATAGAATTCTCCAGGCCAGAATACTAGAGTGGGTAGCCTTTCCCTTCTCCAGGGGATCTTCCCAACCCAGGTATCGAACCCAGGTCTCCTGCCATGCAGGCAGATTCTTTACCAGCTGAGTCACAAGGGAGGCCCGAGAATACTGGAGTGGGTAGCCTATCCCTTCTCCATTGGATCTTCCTGACCCAGGAATCAAACCAGGGTCTCCTGCATTGCAGGTGGATTCTTTACCAACTGAGCTATCAGGGAACTCCAAATATCATGAAGAATGGGTCATATTTATGGACTGAGTTAAAGGTTGATTGGTATTTGTAATGCAGTGTACAGTGGGTATTAATAGGGAACATTATTGGACCCCGTGATGTAACGTGCTTTCCATGCGTAGCATAACTGATGGGTGAGGTACACAGTAGAGAACAATACGATTACACGTATCTGTCCCCCACTAACAAGGACTGAGTTTAAGAAAGTCACTTCTCATTGGAGTAGAAATGGGAGGGCTTCAAATGCTATGAATAAAAATTAGGCAAAAGTTTTAAGTGAAAAGATTTGAATTGAAAGGAAATGGAATAAGTCAATAGGTACGGAAAAAGAAATTGATGAACCCAAAGGAAAACAATAGCAAGCTTGTGTCATGTATAATTTCACTTTTAAAAGGGGTGAAATAATGTAATACTATTCCTGTACAATCAGCTCTAAATGAAGATGCATACATCTTATTGGTCCTGGTATCATTACTGCTGCTGCTCACTCACTTCTGCATGTCTGACTCTTTGTGATCCCATGGGCCAAAGCCTGCCAGGCTCCTCTGTCCATGGAATTCTCTAGGCAAGAATACTGCAGTGGGTTGCCATCCCCTCCTCCACGGGATCTTCCTTGCCCACAAACCAAACCTACATCTCCTGTATATCCTGCATTTCAAGCAAATTCTTTTACTACTGAGATATCAAGGAAGCCCTCTGGTATCACTACATCCAAGTATAAGAAAATGGAGATTTTATTTCTCTAATTGATTTTAACTGCACATCAGTTCATTGCTGAGGTTTCAAATCTCATTTCTTAGAAACCGAGCAAGGCGAAGGCAGAAATACTTGCATGGATTATGCAAATAGGTTCATGCATCTAATCCAGTTAACTGAAGGGAAATGTTGCTCAAAATCATTAATGAATTAACCATCTTGAATTGACCATATCTACAGATGGAGTACAAATTAAGAACAGAAAAATCAAATGTCACTACAGTGATGGAATTTATCCTCTTGGGGTTTTTTGATATTCCTAATATCCAATGGATTCTTTTGGGGATATTTTTAGTCCTCTATCTGACCATTCTGATGTGTAATAGTGTCATTGTACTGATAATAAGAATTGACCCTACTCTCTAGACCCCCATGTACTTTTTCCTCAACCACTTTTCCATTTTAGAAATCTGTTATGTAACTTCCACTATCTCAAGAATGCTCATGGACCTTCTGAACCAGAAAGGGCACATTTCTTTCATTGCCTGTGCTACACAAATGTATTTGCTCTTTCTGTTTGGAGGTTTAGAGTGTCTCCTCCTGGCCGTGATGGCCTATGACAGCTATGTGGCATTCGTAACCCTCTTCACTATGGTCTGATCATGAGACCCCAGGTCTGTGTCCTGCTGGTCACTGCCTCCTGGGTCAGTGGAGTTCCTATTGTAATTGGGCAAACATGGCCAATTTTCTCTCTGCCCTTCTGTGGATCTACCACAATTAATCATTTTTTTCTGTGATCTCCCCTCAGTATTCAAGCTTGCTTGTGGGATGCATTTGTGAACGAGATAGCAGTCTATGCAGTTGCAGTGCTGTTCACCACGGTTCCATTTCTGTTGACTGTAGTCTCCTGTGGCAAGATCATCTCCAACATTCTGAAATCGCCATCTGCCAGAGGGAGGGCTAAAGCCTTCTGCTCTTGCTCGTTTCACCTCACAGTGGAGGTCTTATTCTATGGCACTGCCTCTACCACCTACAGCCCAAACCAAGCCAATCTGGAGAAACTGGGAAGCTGATCTCTCTTTTCTGCACAGTTTGGATCCCAACGTTGAATCCCAATATATTTACTCTGAGGAACAAAGATATCACCGTAGCACTGAGAAAACTACTAAGTAAATTATCAACTTGACTTGAAGGCTTGAAATTACAGAAGCAATTCATTTCTATGATTCTCATGTAAATACATCAGAAAATATAATCTAGTTTATTTCTATGTTCCTATAAACTGATAGTTAATATCATTACTGCCATCTCACATTATGTGAAAGGACCTTCGTTTCAAAGAGTTTAGGGTTTCTGTGTTATCAAAGCACAAATTATCTCCATGGCAATGATATATTCTGAAGACCTATCTTTTCTCTCACTGGGAAAGAGTGAGTTATGAGATTTCCTGAGCAATAAAATGATAGTTAAATGCAATATAACAAATGATCGTGGTCATGTCCTGTAAGAAATTTGCTTGAAACTTCCCATTCCTTCAGGCATATTCACTGTCCTTTTCTGTACTTACGATTGGATTTAGACGATGAGAAAATAACAACTGCATCCAAGTTGGTGGGAGTAGGGGAATCCGAGTGTTTTCTTGCAGTTTCTCCTTCTTTCTCTGTTTTGCAACTGTCCATATCCCTTTCAGAGTACAAACCCTGAAAGGATCCTTTGTGACCTCAATGCTGACTGTTCTCTAGTGACGTCATTTCCTCTGACTTGTAGCTTCATGTTTTGCTTTTGTAGTGTCTCCTTAGTATTAGGAATATTAGGAATTTATAAACTGCATCGGGTTGAATGTTGATCCCTCTAAATATATGTCAGATTACAACCTGCAAACCTGCCAGAGTCCAGCTCCAGCAGCCAGGGATTCAACCTGAAGGGAGGGACGGTGTCAGTGAGTAATGATGCAGCCACTCAGTTTTCTTGGACTGTGCATTTATTTCAAGTTTAAGATTTTTTTTTTATACTTTTACAAAAGCATTAGGTCAGAGGTTTGACATTTTCAGTTCCCCCTCACCCAGATTTATTATCTCCATAAATCATTGTTGCCCTTGAAACAGAGTTCCTGCTTCAGTGATTCTCTCGGAATCAGCTTTACCATCTATTATCTACTTCCTCTTATGTGTCCTATAGTTAACTTGTGATTACATTGTAACTCATGCTACATTCCTCATTTTATGTCTTATCTTTCTAAATCCTGTTTGCCCCTAACATCCTGAGCTCACTATCTCTTAAAAAGGCTTCTAGCTATTAGTATCTCTAAAATTCCTAACCTCTATAACTTATAGTAAAATATGCTAACATTACAACATTCCTTAAATCTTTAACTTCTAACTATTTTAATTATTTCTAAGCCTTAAATTTAGTAAACTCCTTTGCCATAAACATCCTCCTCCCAAATAGGCTTCAGATATCAATCCCTCCCATGGCCTCAAGCTGCAGCCCATGTGTTCATCCTGGAACACTCTTTTGTAAAAGTCCTTAAAAAAATGTCAATGATTAACTTTATGAATTATTCTCTGAGCACAGCTTCAGAAGGCTTTGTGCCTTCTCATGCTCCTCTCAAGAACAATAATCACCTTAATATTCCTTTTCAGTCAACTCAGCTGAGGAGAGGAAAAGACAAATCAGAATCGCAAGGCCTAACTCCTTCATCCTGGGTCCATGCCTGTGGGACAAAGAGAGGGGGTTGGGGCCGTGCCTCCATTTTGTCAGTAATGCCTAACACTGCTCCCAACACAAACCTGAAGTTATTAGGAAAATAAAAGCCTTTGCAGATGTAATTCAGTTAAGGACTTTGAAATAAGATTATCTTAATTTATGGGAAGGGCACTATATCCTATTGTTCTGAGTTCTTATAAGGTGGGAAGAGAGATTAAGTTAAAAATAGAGATACAGTGACACATAGAAGAATATCATGTGAAGATGGAGGAAGCAACCGAGAGTGACGCAGCCAAGAAGCAATGCAGACCAGGGACCACCAAAAGGTGAAAGAGACAAAGAGTGACTATCCCTTCAGAGCCTGTGGAGGAGAACCCTGCCAGCACTGTGATTTGGGACACTGGCTTTTAAAGATGAGAGAAAGTCAACTTTTGTTCCTTAAACCACTCAATTTGTGATAATTTGTTACAATAGATCTAGGAAAGTAATACACTGTGTAAGCAGTCTTTTTATTATGGTATTTTTATTCTAATCATCTGGAATAAATTCTGTATCTTTTGGGAACAGTGATTTTAAAAAAATGTAGATTTTTTTTTTACTTTAAAAACTATATCTATGAAGCCTCATAAAAATATTTGCCCAAGAATGATGGTTAAGTGTGTTTGTTCAGGATGTTTATTAAAAGCTTTTTTAGTACTGCAAAAGATAACACTAGCAAAGCAAAGGTAAGCTATTCTTATTTGGACCATAGTAGACACGGATGCCTGTTTCCCATGTGATGCTGCACAGTCTCTCAGGACAATGTTGTAGAGCCATGCCAGTGAGGAAATCCCAAGCTTTTCAGGCATGTAAGTAAGTACATAAATACATATATAAAGCATTACTCTATTTTTGTAAAACAAACAGAGATAGCATCCATATATTCATATATCATTTCACATGTGCATCTTTCTAGTTGGTGTCATATATGTCAGCAATATCTGGGTGTGTATTAGAAGAGAGAAAGGACTGCTTTACAGTGACAGGAGTTCAGATAATGTCTGACTTATTTATTTATTTATACTTTTTGTAGTATGAATTTATTACAAAGAGAATAATATGCACCTCACAAAAATAATAAATTTTATTCAGAAAATAAAAACTACATATGGAAGAAAATTACTGCATTTCTTCTTTTCTTATTGCCTCCCAACATTTTACAGAATATTTAGTAGCTAACAGAGAAATTTAAATATCAGCCAAATAATATTTGATATTTGAAAGAAACAGCACATTTTTTATCAACTAAACAGAGCCAGAATATATAATGTTTGGTCATGTCTTCAAAAAAGGACTAAAATGGCTGTAATAATAGTTACAAACAGAGATAAATTTAAAATTATGATACCTATGTATCCTATAGGCACTTTTACATATGTGTAATATATATTTTATATAATATAAACGTATATATTTCAATATTCATTGGAAGGACTGATGCTGAAGCTGAAGCTCCAATACTTTGACCACCTGATGCAAACAGCCGACTCATTAGAAAAGACCCTGATGCTGGGAAACATTGAGGGCAGAAGGAGAAGAGGGCATCAGAAGATGAAATGGTTGAATGGTATCACAGATGCAATGGACATGAACTTGGGCAAACTCCGGAAGATGGTGAAGGACAGGGTGGCCTGGAGTGCTGCAGTCCATAGGGTTGTGAAGAGTTGGACATTACTGAAAGACTGAATAGCAACAACAAATACAAATTTATCTATAGCTATACTATATAAAATAAAATTACTCTAGAAAATAAAAATAAAAATTACTGATTTCACTCTTTTCACAGAGAGAACATCAAACACACCCACGCAGAACCAAGAAGCACATCTCACTTCAGTGATAACACTGGTTCTTTTAATTTTTCTGTATTCCCAATGTTTCTGTATTCCCATTGTTTCTCTTTGTAATATTTTTCTTTTTTATGTGATTATCCTGGTGAGAAGCAACAACAATACTCTTATAATCAGCATTGACCAGGCTCTCAAATTCCTATGTGTTTTTTCCTCAGTAATTTTTCCTTCCTGGAAATCTGTTATATATCTGTCACTCTTTCTAGAATAGCCATAAACCTTCAGTCAGAATATATANCATGAATTTTGTGACTTCTGCTACACATGATCTGCTATTCAGAGATAAACTTTTTCTTTTTGGCCATGTACTATACAATGGTATTTGTTAATAGTTCTGAGTTTCTTGTAGATGATGACATGGAAACAAGCATCTGCAGTGGTAGAAATGTGATTTCTAAGTTTGCTCTCCTAATTTTTGTCTCTGTGTCTATGTCAAATTTCCTATTTTTGTTTTAATTTATTAAAAATAGGAAAATTTTAATTTGCTGTTAAAATTAGCAACTTTATTGCTAATTTGTTACACTTTCCCTCTTGGATGTATATTACACTTTCCATCTTGTATTTCAGGAATCTATATTTTAAAGGGTCATATGTTCTACTTCTGCTCACAAAAGAAGACCTGCTGAGGGACATGTTCTTCCACAGTAAGCGAATGCACAACTAGACAAAATCCATAAAATGACAATCTTCAGATATTTAAAAAAGCAGTGTAAGACTCTGATAACTAAGAGAAGGGAAATTAATAAGAATTAGCCTTTAAGATACTTTTGAACTGTGGTGCTGGAGAAGACTCTTGAGAATCCCTTGGACTGCAAGGAGATCCAACCTGTCCATTCTGAAGGAGATCAGCCCTGGGATTTCTTTGGAAGGAATGATGCTAAAGCTGAAACTCCAGTACTTTGGCCAGCTCATGCGAAGAGTTGACTCATTGGAAAAGACTCTGATGCTGGGAGGGACTGGGGGCAGGAGGAGAAGGGGATGACCGAGGATGAGATGGCTGGATGGCATCACTGACTCAATGGACGTGAGTCTGAGTGAACTCTGGGAGTTGGCGATGGACAGGAAGGCCTGGCGTGCTGCGATTCATGGGGTTGCAAAGAGTTGGACATGACTGAGCGACTGAACTGAACTGAACTGAATCTCAACTAACAACCTGAAGATAGTTTCTGTGTCACAGTGTTGGGAGGGCTAACTAAACAGGGCCTACTGATCCTAATGTGTTGAGAAGTCAGAAAGCATAATTTATGAGGAAAAAGGTAGCTAGCTTGTGTGATGCTGAGTATGTAAAAGCAAAGAACTGCCCACAGAAAGATAGCAAGCTCTGGCTCTTTGCCTGAGAAATGATTTGCCTATGTGTGAAAAGAACACTTCCGAAGTCAGGGAAAGAACCAGCCAAGAGAAGCAGCCCCCAAACTGTCCCAGAGCTCACATAAACCTGGGAATATTTGATATTCTTTGAGGAAAAAGTGGAGATTCCTGATAACATACAGACCATTTGATAGAATACTCAAAAACACCTTGCCCTAGGAGTTGAGCTAAGTTAGACTACTCTGGGATTGTAACAAAAGCTTGCTTCAAAAGGATCAGACTGATGTACTGTTATTTAATGAACCAGAACAAAAATCCAACATTCTTCAAAGAAAGTAAAAAAAAAAAAAGATCCAGCAGTCAACAGTGTAATTAAAAGGTATACAAGAAACAAAAAAATAAAATTCATAGCTAGGGAAAATTTGGAAAAGGAAACACATTAAAATGAAGGTAGAGAACTCATCATCAGCACATCTATACCACAGGAACATTAAAAAGATCCTTATGTGTTTTAGATCTACAAAGGGGATACAGTGTGGTAATGGCAAATATGTAAATAAATATATTTAGCTTTTCATTTATTTTTCAGTTTCATCTCTTGGAAAGATAATTGTTTAAAGCTGATGTAATAACAATGTGTTATAAACTTTATACTATATCAGAGGAGAATAAGTAGATGGAAGTATACTGTTGTAAGGTGTTATACATTAAGTGGCATTATGTTATCTAAGAATAGACTAATAGATTAAAGAGGTATGCTGTAAAGCTTGAGAAACTACAGAATAATAAAACAAAGAAGTATAGCTGATAAAGCTAAAGCAGAGATAAAATCATGAATATCTATTTATATAAAAGACATAAACCATAAGTAAAAATATATATATATATATATATATATATATATATATGTATATATATTGCCTGTACTATAAAGATGTATTTTATTTGTATTCTTGGGGACACAGAATACTTGGTCTTGCAGTTATGGCCCGTGACTGCTATGTGTCCATCTGTAACTTCTGCAACTTCCTCTGGTTATAAACCGGGAGCTCTGTGTTCAGCTGATGATGCTTGGCTCTTGGATCAGTGGTGTCACAGCCAGGATAAGGCAAACATGCCAGATTTCCCCTCTGTCATTTTTGGATCTAACTACAAGATGGCTTGTGGTGATGTTTTTCTAAATGAGATGTCAGTCTCTACAGTTGTACCATTAGTGAGTGAATCATTTGTCATGACCCCTTTTCAGTTGATACTTGGCTCCTATAATAAAATCACTTCTCCATCCTATGTTGCCATCAGCAACAGGATGAGCCAAAGTTTTCTCCACCTGCTCACCTCACATCACGCATGTGCACTAAGTTGCTTTGGTTGTGTCTGACTCTCTGCAGCTCTGTGGACCGTAGCCCAGCAGGCTCCTGTGTCCATGGGATTCTCCAGGCAAGAACACTGGCATGGGGTGCTGTGCCCTTCTCCAGGGGGATCTTTTCTACCCAGGGATCGAACTTGTGTCTCTTATGTCTCCTGCATTGACAGGTAGGTTCTTTACCATTAGCACCACCTGGGAAGCCCCATAGTCGTGCCTTTATTTTGTGGACCCAGAACCATTACATATTTATGACATGATTCCAAGCATTTTTACAGGAAAGTTTTTAAATCTTCCTTCTGTACCATGTTACCCTGATATTTAATCCCATGATATTTACTCTGAGGAATGAGGCTGTCACAACAGCCTTGAGAAAATGACTACCTTAATGTTTAATGTCTTATCCACTGCTTTGAGCTAGTGATTCTTTTCCCCACTTAGTTCTGCTTTTGTCTTAATCAGACATTATTTGAAATTTTGCTTCCTGTATTAACAGTAAATTGATTACCCTCATGAACTTGCCATTTTATGCTTGACTTTCTGATATCAGGATTATCTCCCTAGTGTTTGTATTTATAAAAAATAAATTTTTTTGCTGATCTCATATTTGATGGACTAGTCTCTGTTAGCAAAAATTCACTGCTTATTTGATTTGTTGTTGTTGTTTAGTTGGTAAGTCATGTCTAACCCTGTCTTCATGGACTGTAGCATGCCAGGCTCCTCAGTCCTTCACTGTCTCTCAGAATTTGCTCAAATTCATGTCCATTGAGTCAGTGACACTATTAATATCCAACAGTCTCATCCTCTGCTGTCTCCTCCATTTTGCCTTCATCTTTACTAGCATCAGGGTCTTTTACATTGCGTTGGCTCTCTGCATCAGGTGGCCAAAGTACTAAAACAATACAGTTATTTTATCTATCAATTGACCTCCCAATATTTTAATCCAAAATTCATAATGTATATTCTATTTTGTCTCCCTCTGTATTGTTATAACTTACTTAAAAGCAAAAGATTTCAGCTAGCAAAGATTACTGCATATGGAAAGCTTTAGAGAATACTTGTTGAATGACTATAGAACATGGGCACACTTTAATAAGCAAAAGTTCATACTGCAGAAAATGTAGAAAAGATGGCCTTTTAATAAAGTATATTAATTTAATTATATATAATGGTGCAAAAAAAAAGAGTTGACCCTCACTTCACAAAATTTATTTTAAAAAGTAATCTCAGATAATTTGTAAACTTAAGTAAAAATGCATGTCTTTTCCAAGATAATGTTTATTAACTTCATGACGTTGGTGCAAGAAAAGTGTTTTTGATAAAATTATTAGTCATAATGTAGACAAGCAGAGACATTACTTTGCCAACAAAGGTCGGTCTAGTCAAGGCTATGGTTTTTCCAGTGGTCACGTATGGATGGACTGTGAAGAAAGCTGAGCACTGAAGAATTGATGCTTTTGAACTGTGGTGTTGGAGAAGACTCTTGAGAGTCCCTTGGACTGCAAGGAGATCCAACCAGTCCATTCTAAAGGAGATCAGTCCTGGGTGTTCATTGGAAGGACTGATGCTAAAGCTGAAACTCCAATACTTTGGCCACCTCATGTGAAGAATTGACTCATTGGAAAAGACCCTGAAGCTGGGAAGGATTGGGGGCAGGAAGAGAAGGGGATGACAGAGGATGAGATGGCTGGATGGCATCACCGACTCGATGGACATGAGTTTGAGTGAACTCTAGGAGTTGGTGATGGACAGGGAGGCCTGGCATGCTGCGATTCATGGGGTTGTAAAGAGTCAGACACAACTGAGTGACTGAACTGAACTGAAACATTAATCAGTTGCACTTCCTGGACTAAGAAATACTGCTATTCAGAGTGGAAATTTTCAACATAAAAATTTTAAATACACCTTAGTTAAAGGAGTGCTCTAAATAAAAAGCATCAAAAATTCAGGAGAAAAATTGACAGCAGACTTAAAGGTGCATTTCACAAGACAGAATAATCTAAATGCCCAGAAAAAAGAAGAAAATGACTCATTAGCAACCAGTAAATGCAGATTAAACCCAAATGAAATCTATGACACATTCATTACAAGGATGAAATAAACCAAAAGACTCACCCCATCACATACATAAAGGATGTGGAGTAATGAAAGCTTTCACCTGATGCTGGTGTGTGAATTGTACAGCATATTAGCACACAGCCTGCCTTCATCAAGAAAAGCTTACCCTTAGCCATGTACCAGAAGAAACGTATGTATATGTGTGCCAAGGGATGCATCTAAGAATGCTCATTTCACATCATTCATAATGTCAAATCTTTATCAAACTAGAATTGACTGTAATTGTGATAATTTCACACAGAGGAAAACCAAGGAGTTATAGAAATGAATAAAATGCAATTATATACAGCATGGATTAAGCATATTTTAAAGCAAAACACACAGATTAAAAGTTTTGTTTTTGAGAAATACTAAAAAAAAATAAAAAAAAAATAAAAAAATAAAAAAACAAACAAACAAAAATAAAGCAGAACAAATCAAATCATACTGTACATATACTTTTTGTTAAGGTAAAAAGCAGTATTTAGAACATCATTTATCATATGTGTATATATATATATAT
>SJYX01004272.1:19505-49643 GCA_006410675.1 Oreotragus oreotragus | reverse complement strand
GTGATGCCATCCAGCCATCTCATCCTCGGTCGTCCCCTTCTCCTCCTGCCCCCAATCCCTCCCAGCATCAGAGTCTTTTCCAATGAGTCAACTCTTCGCATGAGGTGGCCAAAGTACTGGAGTTTCAGCTTTAGCATCATTCCTTCCAAAGAAATCCCAGGGCTGATCTCCTTCAGAATGGACTGGTTGGATCTCCTTGCAGTCCAAGGGACTCTCAGGAGTCTTCTCCAACGATGGCTGTATTTTCCTGTTTCTGATAATGAAATAATTGATGCTGTGTTTTGTTATTCTTTGTGAGACGAATATATAGCAAGAAATCTGACAATTTTATTTAGAATGACCTTTCCATCAATTCTCCTGTCTCGTGTTATTTCTTTTAAATTAATTGCATTTATTTATATTTTGATTTAGGCCATCCAAATATTTTTGAATCACCATGCAACTATAATTAAAAAATAAGCGAGAAAAAGTGATTTAGGGGATGATCTTTGTGAGTTTTTTGTGTATTATAGTAGTTGGTATAGTCAGTTTATTTCAATTGAAAGAGTCATAAGAACTCAGCCAAAGAGGTTTCATCAAATCTCAAACACTGATTTTGCATTTGAGTGGTAATTCCTGCAACTGACAGCTATGCTTTCGATAAATGTCAACTTAAAAATGGTATATAAATCGACTAAGATCAAAGCAAATGAAAGGTATTATTAAGACTGAATTTTAAGCTGTACAACTCAAAATCCAAGTTACTTTTACTGCAACAGATAATTTCAGGGGAACATAGAATGTATCATTTATATATACTTTTTATAGTAGTTGGTATAGTCAGTTTATTTCAATTGAAAGAGTCATAAGAACTCAGCCAAAGAGGTTTCATCAAATCTCAAACACTGATTTTGCATTTGAGTGGTAATTCCTGCAACTGACAGCTATGCTTTCGATAAATGTCAACTTAAAAATGGTATATAAATCGACTAAGATCAAAGCAAATGAAAGGTATTATTAAGACTGAATTTTAAGCTGTACAACTCAAAATCCAAGTTACTTTTACTGCAACAGATAATTTCAGGGGAACATAGAATGTATCATTTATATATACTTTTCCTTCCTGGGAATTAGCATATATAAATAACCCAATAAGTATTTGATTTATTAATGGATAACAATATCCAATATTAATTAGATTACTGTGGGGCTTCCCTATATCCTCCACTAACGATTGGTATAGGATACACTATTCTCATTATTGTGTTTTGTGTTCACCTCTCTCTCTGCACTTTGAAGTCTTGTCTTAATTCTTTTCCAATATTGTAACAATATCCTTATTCCATATTTTTCTTAAGTATTTTGGGAAAAACAAATCAGAGAAAAGTAAAAATAACAATCGAAAAACAAATTGGAAATTAGCAATCTACAACTGAGTACTAATTTGCTTGACTAAGATTTGAGACAAGTTCTTAATAAGATGCAATGATAAGTAATTTTTGAAATTTCCACACATATTGTGAATATTAAATAGAAATTGCATGACAAAACCTTTTGAAATGCAGAGAAGTTATTAAGCAATTTCTATCCAATTTCTAATTCCCTATTAAATATTATAGTAGCACAAAATCTTTCCTTCATATAGAAATACTGAGGATTTTCTCCATGAATTCGGAATGTTTTCCAGGTGGTGTCAGGGATACCATTCATGCATGGCTTTATTATAATACTGAAAAATATTATGTGTCCATCTATGACAGCAAAAGATGTATATACTGATCACACATTGTGTTGGACTCATATTATTTCGGTTCTAATAACCTAAAACACCAAGAATGGAGTTACAAAGAAAAAGTGTACAAACCAAACAGTTGGTG
This sequence comes from Oreotragus oreotragus, assembly GCA_006410675.1. Lineage (NCBI taxonomy): Eukaryota > Metazoa > Chordata > Mammalia > Artiodactyla > Bovidae > Oreotragus > Oreotragus oreotragus. Next base: position 47,787 of record SJYX01004272.1, on the reverse strand, counting down.
ACTACAAATTCCATTCTAAGTCCACTATTTATTTCAGACTTTGATTAACAGTTTCTACTTGTGTTAAATGATTTTATGTTTACTTTCCAAAACAGTTTAATTGAAATTACAGTGTTCTGCAATACAAAGGGGTTTCCCACATGGTATTAGTGGTTAACAATCTGCCTGCCAGTGCAGGAGACGCAAGAATTGCAGATTCGATCCCTAGGTCTGGAAGACTGCCTGGAGGAGGAGATAGCAACCCTCTCCAGCATTCTTGCCTGGAAAATTCAATGGACAGAGGAGCCTGATGGGCTACAATCTAGGAGATTGCAAAGAGTCAGACACAATTGAGCACACATTCACACATGCAATACAGAGATGGTGGTACTATCCACCACATCTACTATAGGGCTCTCCACATTTTATTTTGTGAGGTGATACTTAAGCAATACAACGATTATGAGCTGGATGAAATTCAAGCAACATAAAGACAGAAAAGGAAGAAGAAGATCAGAGAAAGGGAAGGGGAGAGAGGGGGAAGTAGGAAAGAAAAAGGGAAGAAGGGAGGGAAGGAGAAAGGGAGGGAAAGAAAGAAGGGAGGGAGAGAGAGATGGGAAAGCCACAACCTATGAATTATTCTCAGTATTTTCTTTTTTTTTCTCTCAGTATTTTCATAACAAAATATTCACCTTAGTGAATCCCTGGTGGCTCAGCAATAAAGAATCCACCTGTAATGCAGGAGACATGGGTCCAATCTCTGGGTCAGGAAGATCCCTTGGAGAAGGAAATGGCAACCTGCTCCAGTATTCTTGCCTGGGAAATCTCTTGGATGGAGGAGCCTAGTGGGCTGCAGTCCATGGGGATTGCAAGAGTCAGACAGGACAGTGAGTAAACCACCACCAGTGCTTTCAATCTATGCCTAATACTGGAGATGAGATTAGTATTGTGGTGGGAAGGCAATGGCACCCCACCCCAGTACTCTTGCCTGGAAAATCCAATGGACGGAGTAGCCTGGTGGGCTGCAGTCCATGGGGTCGCTAACAGTCGGACAGACTGAGCGACTTCACTTCCACTTTTCTCTTTCATGCATTGGAGAAGGAAATGGCAACCCACTCCAGTATTCTTGCCTGGAGAGTCCCAGGGATGGGGGAGCCTGGTGGGCTGCCGTCTATGGGGTCACACAGAGTCGGACACGACTGAAGTGACTTAGCAGCAGCAGTCCCTTCACCGTAGGTAGAGATAGGCAGTGTCACGTCACTACTCTAAAATTAATTCTACTTAAACTTTGCTTTCGCAGAAGTCCTTCCACGTGAACAGTAATTGAGGCTTTTTGCTTGTTTTTCCTTTAGGCTGGCTTCTTTTCTTAGTGACACAGGCCAATTTCTCTTTTACTTAGCTAATGACCTCAGGGCTCTAACTCCCTCTGAATGAGGACAAAGACAGTTATATTTGTAGTCTGATTTTGTAGTATTTGTTTAATCAGAAATGTATAACATCAATGATTTTTCTTCTAATGCCCTAAAATGTTAGATTCATTTTCAAGAGGACTTTCCTGTTGGCTCAGATGGTAAAGGGTCTGCCTGCAGTGCAGGAGACCTGGGTTTGACCCCTGGGTCAGGTAGATCCCCTTGAGAAGGGAATGGTTACTGACAACTCCAATATTCTTGTGGGAAAATTCCATGGACAGAGGAGCCTAGCATGCTACAGTACATGAGAACAAAGAGTTGGACACAACTGAGCACCTAATACTTTTAAAAACAGTGTTTCTTCAGAAGTAATACTGCATTTCATTGATGGCAGTATGCAAACACTTTCCAATACAGTACTGTAAAGTAAAATAAAGTATATATATAAAAAAAAACAACAACCATTTAAAAAGAAGCCAATTACTGCCTTCTTCAGTAAGTTTTCCTACATTTAAAATTGTCTTCAAAACTGCCTCAACTATTTTAATAACTTTTGTTACATTAAAACTAGCAATACATTTCAAAATTATTTTAGTCATTTATCTCACTACCTTTCTAACAGAATAATGAAGATGTTGCCTGAAATATAGTTTAACTTGTCAAATTTAATATATTATCTTAATAGCCTGTAAATATTTGGGCTTTATAAACTTTGATATTTAAGATGTGATTAGCTAAGAAAATCACTAAAATGTAAAGAACACTTTTAATGTAAGAGTTCATGGTTACCTTCCTGAATTGGAAAGAAGTTATTTCTTTTTTTGATATGGAGTATTTTAAATGTTGTTCTATTGATATTCAACTTTAACTATTTGAATGTTAGGTGTTGCAAATGTCTTTCTAAATCATTTTTTCCCTCCAAAGCAAATAGTGTTTTTTAAGTAGAAATAGATTTCTTTCAGCCTTGGGAATTAGTTCTCTCCTGTATCAATGTATAATTGAACCAGCTCATACTAGCCATTCAAATATTTTGGAAAGCAACCAAAAATGCCCCTGGCCATAGCATTCCTTTTCAGTGATGTCTTACTCTATTCTGTAGTGCTTTAAGTAACAAGGCAACTGACTCCAGGATTCTTGCCTGCAGAATCCCATGGACAGAGGAACCTGGCGGCCTACAGTCCACTGGGTCACAAAGAGTCGGACATGACTGAAGCTACTTAGTACGCAAGCACGTAAATATCCTAGGGGAATTACGACATCTAATGTTGATGGAGCAATGGAATCTAAGACATTAAAAAATTTTCCAACACAAACATGACTAACTGATTTTTGACAAAGGTTCAAAATCATTCAATATATTTAAGAAAAAATATATTGTCTTTAAAAAGTTATCAAAGCATTGCACATGCAAATCCAAAAAGCAAACCATCACCACCACCACAATAAAAAAAAACCCCTGAACTTCTATATAAACCATAAAACCTTATTTAAAAATTAACTCAAAATTGATCAAATGAGGGAGAGAAATGGTGATACCATCCACCCATCCCATCCTCTGTTGCTCCCTTCCCTCTTGCTCTCAGTCTTTTGTAAACATGCACACATACACACACATACACACACAAACACACAGAGATGGAAACAGTTTCCAGAAACTGGATGTATGATTCCAGGGGCTGTGTGTGTGCGTGTGTGCTCAATTGCTTCAGTTATGTCTGATTCTTTGTGATCCTCAGGCTGCCCCAATTTGTTTGCTGTAGTTTCTCATTAAATTTAATAATTGAATATTTTAAAATTAACATATATTGACAGATACAGACATAGATTAGATATCTAGATACAGATACAGATATAAATATTCTGCGGCTTCCCAGGTGGCGCTAGTGGTAAAGAATCCATCTGCCAATCCAGGAGACCTAAAAGATGCAGGTTCAATCCCTGGGTCGGAAAGATCCCCTGATAGTTTGTGAGTTTTGAGGAATCAGTCCATTTCATCTTATTGGCAGTTTTATAGACACAGAGTTATTAAAAGCATCTTTACTAACCCTTTAATAATATCTATAGATTTCAATGTGCCAACTCTCATCCTTTGTGTTTAATATATGTGATATGTCTTTTTTCATTGTCTATTTTTAAAAATCATATCTACTTTATAAAATTTACAAAGTGTCAGCTTTTTACTTAATTGCCTTTCTCTTTTTTTTTTAAGTTTTGATGACTTCTTTTTGTGTTTTCTTCCTTTTGTTTGATTTGGATTTATGTTACTATGACTTTTAGAATTTATTGTGGTAAAAATTTAATTTATTGACTTAAGATATTATTTTAATGTTCTGAGTGTTTAGTACTATAATATTTTATTGAAGTACTGCTTTGGCTGCATCTCATAGATTGTGATATGTTACATTTATATAAAGTAAAAATGTAGATCAATAAGAGGAAGACCTCCAGATACTTGAAAAGTCACATAACACATAACCCTTCAATAGTGATAGCTTTCAATGCATGGACAAAATATTTCTAAAATGTATCATTCTCTCTTTTCATTATTCTTTATACAAGTCTGTTTATTCCTGCTTACATGTGTGCATGCTTAGTCATCTCTGCAACACTTTGGACTGTAGCTCACCGGGCTCCTGCTTTTAGCTTGTACACCTGAAAAGAATAAGTGTGTGTTCCCCTCCCCTTACTCCCCTTTCTGTACTTGGTTAGTGTGAATGCGGAGATAGAAAATTCATGTTGCACGTGATCTAATTGTCCTAAGTCTTCTAGATTTCTTACTTTTGAATTTTGAATGACAAAGACAATTCTCTTCAGGACATTATTCATTTAAGTCTTTTTCAGAATGTCTTTATTTTTAGTTTATAGCATCAGTAATATGTAATCATAATTTTCTGATTTTACAATGCTTCCCTTTCTTAATAATCACAAAATACAGGAAAAGAGGTAGAAAAATTTAAGGACAAATATGGATAGATATGATTTTGGTTGTCATACCAAACTCCTCCAGTGTCAGACACAAAGGTTTAGTTTAATTAAGAAGTGACATGGGGAGTAAGCTGATCCCAAGGGTAAAGAATATTTTCTATTTAAAGAGCACTATTTTTTATGACAAGAAATATATTATAGACTGTGGTTAGCCTCTGTTCCAAATAAATGTAAATTGCCTAAATGTCAAAACAAAAAAGGTCTGACTTTTTTTCTGTATTTTAACTCTATCTATAAAGGTAAGCATTGCATTTAGATTCAATTCAAACAGGTAAGCAGAATAATTTTTTCCAATAGCAAATTTAGCTTTACAAATATCTATGTATATTTAGCATCAGCAAAAAAGGCATTCATTTCAGAAGGATTAAAAATAGATCCTTTATCCTTACTGTTAACTAATTTAGAGAACCCTGATTCAGATAATCTTTTTACTTTTCTGATTCTCATCATTATATTATCAAGTGAGAAATTACAGAGTACTGTGTAATACACACGTGCGCTTAGTCACTTCAGTCTTCTGGTTCTTTGGGAACCTATGGACTGTAGTCCACCAGGCTCCTCTGTCCTTGGCATTCTCCAGGCAAGAGTAAGTACCGGAGTGTGTTGTCATGCCCTTCTCCAGGAGATCGTTCTGCCCCAGGGATAGAACTCACGTCTCTCATCTCTTACATTCCAGGAAGATTCTTTACCACTGAGCCACAGGAAATGTCTTGTATTGTATTAGGCCAATACATCAAAGATTACAACCTCATTATCATCAGTCATCTTAAGTATTAAAATTTATTAAGTGATTACTACATTGTAAGCATATATTTAAGTATTTTGCATGTAGTATTAAATCAGGATATATTACAAAAAATTTAAAGATTATTTAACTAAGTTATATGTTAGTAAAAGGAGTTATTAAAATGTTTTCTCATCCAATACCAAGGAAATCATTTGTTTCTTAAAATTAAATTCTATGCAAATGAATGAGAAAATATTAAAGTAATATTGGGATGTTTTCCTTTTCATCCCAAGGAAGCAGGCTTCTGAACTGTATTCACCAATTTTAGGTTTTCATTTCCTATTTCAAACTGATTTCTTAAACTTTCTCTAAATAGTATTAAATGCATTGTGATATAGCTGATTTACATGATATCATAATAAATCCCTACATCAAAGAAAACTGTCATTTCAGTGGAAATACCAGAACAATAAACATTAAGTATTTGAACAAAAACAAAAGTGGCTTTATTTACATGAATTATATAGTGATTTTTCTCTTCGAGTTGTATAAAGAGAAGCATTGACAGTTTTCAGAAGTCAGAGAAACCAACAAATATGTCACAATATTTGAGGAAATCTTTGAACCTGAGATTGAGTTTAGAATATAAGTATAGTTTATATAGAATCTGAATAATTATAATATTTCTTACTTCAGAAATGGTTTTGTACTGACAATTTTATTTACTATTCATAAAAAGTTTCCATTTGACAAATAAAAAGTTGAGATGAAAAATATTTTAATAAATGTGGAACATTCCCTTCTTGATATTAAGTTTTGCTTTCTTACTTTTTCTGGCTTTTCTTTGACATCTTAGTTTCAGTACGCTTTTCAAGTGTACTGTCCTACCTGAACAGCAAGGAATAATTTACAAAGGGAATTAAAAAATGAGAGAAAACGTTACATACATAAACAGCAGATACAATAAAAAGAATAAAGCAGATGGCAATTTCTGTGGGAAATGGATGCACCTAACAAATGTAGGTGCATGCTGCTTGCTAAAAAGATTGATGATTCATTCAACAAGCAATTTTAATCAGTATCCAAATACTACACTCTACATTGATTTAAGTATGTGAATAAAATTTGGTAAAGGTGTTCAGACAAGGTATTGAAAAAAGGAGGCATGATTGTGTAGACTCATATATGATGCATCTGTCAGCCACTAGCTTCTGACAATTTAAAAGACTCATTCATAGCATTTTTGCTTTCTACCAATCACATTTTTATTGAGAGAATTGTATAAGAATGGAAAAAGTTTGAATATCTTTAGTACTGTAATGTGTAGTTTAAGATATTGTAGATGGTACATATACATCTTTACCACTAGCCTCCAGAGTTAATGGTACAATATCTAATGTATGTAAATGCCAATCCAGAAATTTACAGACAAGCAGGCCAGTTAAGCTAAGGACACATACTCCAGCTGCCCAAAAGGTGCTATTCCAATCACCAACTCTATCTTCATGCACACTGTCAGTTTAGAAAGTTAAGCAAAACATTTCTATTCTGGTAAGTATAGAACGTGGTCCACTGGAGAAGGGAATGGCAAGCCACTTCAGTATTCTTGCCTTGAGAACCCCATGAACAGTAAGAAAAGGCAAAATGATAGGATTATCAAAAGAGAATCTCCCCAGGTCGTTAGGTGCCCAATATGTTACTGGAGATCAGTGGAGAAATAAATCCAGAAAGAATGAAGGGATGGAACCAAAGCAAAAACAACACCCAGTTGTGCATGTGACTGGTGATAGAAGCAAGATCCGATGCTGTAAAGAACAATATTGCATAGGAACCTGGAATGTCAGGTCCATGAATCAAGGCAAATTGGAAGTGGTCAAACAAGAGATGGCAAGGGTGAACATTGACATTCTAGGAATCAGCGAACTAAAATGGACTGGAATGGGTGAATTTAACTCAGATGACCATTATATCTACTACTGTGGGCAGGAATCCCTCAGAAGAAATGGAGTAGCCATCATGGTCAACAAAAGAGTCTGAAATGCAGTACTTGGATGCAATCTCAAAAACGACAGAATGATCTCTGTTCATTTCCAAGGCAAATCATTCAATATCACAGTTATCCAAGTCTATGCCCCAACCAGTAATGCTGAAGAAGCTGAAGTTGAACGGTTTTATGAAGACCTACAAGACCTTGTAGAACTAACACCCCCAAAAGATGTCCTTTTCATTCTAGGGGACTGGAATGCGAAAGTAGGAAGTCAAGAAACACCTGGAGTAACAGGCAAATTTGGCCTTGGAATGCGGAATGAAGCAGGGCAAAGACTAATAGAGTTTTGCCAAGAAAATGCACTGGTCATAGCAAACACCCTCTTCCAGCAACACAAGAGAAGACTCTACACATGGACATCACCAGATGGTCAACACCGAAATCAGATTGATTATATTCTTTGCAGCCAAAGATGGAGAAGCTCTATACAGTCAACAAAAACAAGACCAGGAGCTGACTGTGGCTCAGATCATGAANAAGACTCTGATGCTGGGAGGGATTGGGGGCGGGAGGAGAAGGGGACGACCGAGGATGAGATGACTGGATGGCATCATGGACTCCATGGACGTGAGTCTGAGTGAACTCCGGGAGATGGTGATGGATAGGGAGGCCTGGCATGCTGCGATTCATGGGGTCGCAAAGAGTCGGACACGACTGAGCGACTGAACTGAACGGAACATATATAAATAGTGTATGGCTTCCCTGATGGCTCAGACGATTAAGAATCTGCCTGCCATGCAGAAGACCTGGGTTTGACCTCTGGGTAGGGAAAATCCCCTGGAGAAGGGAGTGGCAACCCACCCGGTATTTTTGCTTTTGTATGGACTATTGGTTCTACCCCATGTTTGTCTACATTTTTGCAGCAGAAATTTTGACTTTTGTCCTCACTTAATACCCTTAGAATATGTAGTTAGTTGTGTATCTTATTTTCAGTGAATTATTTTCTATTGGCTTTCAAATAAGTTAACCAAAAGTGTTAGTTACTCAGTCGTGTCTGACTCTTTGTGACCCCATGGACTGTAGCCCACCAGGCTCCTCTGTTTGTGGGATTCTCCAGGCCAGAATACTGGAGTGGGTAGCCATTTCCTTCTCCAGAGGATCTTCCTGACTCAGGGATCAAACCTGGGTCTCCTGCATTGTAGGCAGATTCTTTAACATCTGAGCCACCAGGGTATGGCTAAATAAGTTAACCCATAATATGAAAAATACATGTATCACATGCTGAAAACAATGAAGCAATTTACTGCTTCTGCAAGAATGAGTAAAAAGAGTATAATTTCTAAATACACACACAAGCACTCCCCACAAAAAGTATGCTTGATCTCTAACAGGAAAGAGAGGAAGGAGAGATTTACGTTTTCAGTGGGAATCCATGTTTATACTTTGGAAGTGAAATGAAGTGAAGTGAAGGTCTCTAGTTGTGTCTGGCTCTTTGTGACCCCATGGACTGTGTAGTCCATGGAATTCTCCAGGCCAGAATACTGGAGTGGGTAGACTTTTCCTTCTCCAGGGGATCTTCCCAACCTAGGGATCAAACCCAGGTCTCCCGCATTGTGGGCAGATTCTTTACCAGCTGAGCCACAAGGGAAGCCTAAGAATACTGGAGTGGGTAGCCTGTACCTTCTCTAGTGGATCGTGGGGTCTCCTGCATTGCAAGCAGATTCTTTGCCAGCTGAGCTATCAGGGAAGCCCGAAATAACCTCCGCCTGAACATGGATTTCAACCCTGGACCCTCAGACTGATGCTATACTGACTGAGCTATCCAGGTTCTTATACCTTGGGGGAAATTCCAAAGAAGCAATCAAATTGATTCATTTTTAATGTATTCTAGAAGTTAATGAATCACATTTAGTGGAAGAAATGTGCTATGCATTGCCCAAAAAAGATCTATAGAAAAAAACAAAAGAAGCTAGTAATATAGTTAAAATAATAAGAAAAATGCAAAAAAGATGGGAAATCTCAACTTATCTCATTCACATACATGACTAATACAAACACATGCAAAAACGAAAGAATGAAAAAGTTGAGTGGGATTATCAGTAAAACAGCAATTGTTGAGGATGTGGGTAATTTAGGAAGATCTCACAGATGATTCATGGATGGTGTCTCTTTCATGCAGTAAATGAGTGAGAGGTGAACATTCTAGCTAGAACTGCTTTCGTGAACATAAACCTGGGTGTACTTGCCTTATGTCTCGAGTGTTCCTGGGCCAAAATAACACCTTAAAATTCCTTTTCTCTCAACTGAGAAATCTAAATAGAACTTATCACTACTGATTTACGGACTTTACACTGAAATACACATGTTTGAAAACTAGTAACATCACATAATATTATATAGTCAGCTCATCAATTTTATTTATAAGAAAAAAAATGAAGTATGTAGAATGCCAGTGTCAAACGACTTTGGAAATACCACAGGAAAATCAACACTTTAAAAATTAACTATATTCAACCCTAAAACTATCTTAGGTGACTTACAATCATTTCACCATGCAATCAAATTAACTTTCAATTGATAATAATTAAATACAAAATTGAGAGGTGAAGAGAAATATACAGGCTGAAAAAGCAAAATCACATGTAAATGAATTTAACTCAAATTTTTGCATTTTGAGCATTCAGATGAAGAGCAAAATTATAATCACGTATCTTCAGAAAAAGTGATAATTCATGGCAGAAAATAAAGATTAAATGGATAGCTTTTCTTACAAATTGATTTAACAATGATGAAAAATATAATTCACAACCTGTTAGACACCTAGCAATTAAAGGTTTGTTTTCTAATGGAATTGGAAAAAATGAATGGTGTACCATCTTTTATATATATAAGGAAACAAAAGCCAAAGAAAGTGAAATAACTTATCTTCAGAAAAAGTGATAATTCATGGCAGAAAATAAAGATTAAATGGATAGCTTTTCTTACAAATTGATTTAACAATGATGAAAAATATAATTCACAACCTGTTAGACACCTAGCAATTAAAGGTTTGTTTTCTAATGGAATTGGAAAAAATGAATGGTGTACCATCTTTTATATATATAAGGAAACAAAAGCCAAAGAAAGTGAAATAACAGTACCTTTGATTGAATCATTCCCACAGATGGAATATGAAGAGATGGAAGTGGAAGACAATGTGTCCACAGTGATGCAATTTGTACTCCTGGGGTTTTCTGACCTTCCAAATCTTCAAGGGCTATTATTTGGGGTGTTCTCCATCATTTACATTATTATCTTTATTGGAAACGGTCTTATAACAATAATAACTACGCTTGATGCTGCACTGCACAAACCCATGTATTTCTTCCTGGCAACCTTTTCCTCCTTGGAAATCTGTTACGTGTCCGTCACTCTCCCTAGGATTCTGGTGAACCTTTAGTCTCAGGACAGGACCATTTCTGTGCTGGACTGTGCTACCCAAATGTGCTTCTTCCTTATCCTCGGAGCCACTGAGTGCTTCCTCCTGGTGGTGATGGCCTATAACTGCTGTGTGGCCCTCTGTGACCCTCTGATCATGACCCCAAAGGTGTGCCTCCAGCTGGCTGTGGGCTCCTGGGTTAGTGGAATCCCAGTGCAGATAGGGCAAGTGTGCCAGATCTTCTCTCTGCATTTCTGTCATTCGAACGAGATTAACCACTTCTTCTGTGACATTCCCCCCATTCTGAAGCTGGCCTGCGGATACACTTTTGCACATGAGCTCCCAGTCTATGCCATAGCTCTGCTTGTTGCTGTACCTTTTATGTTGATCCCTGCCTCTTACAGCAAAATCATTTCCACTATTCTGAGGTTGCCAACGGCCAGAGGACAGGCTAAAACCTTCTCCACATGCTCTTTTCACCTGTTGGTTGTGGTGTTATTCTTCGGATCTGCTGCCATTACCTACTCAAGACCAAAATTCAGTCATTCTGCAGGAACTGACTGTTCTGTCTGTTCTGCACCATAGTGACTCCATATACAGCTTTCGGAACAAGGATGTGATTGAAGCACTGAGAAAATTATTACTTAAAAAATAATGTGATGATTTTAATTATAAATGTTTTAACTGTTTGCTAAACAGTTAACAGAGAAACATTTTCAGCTTCTACCTTCCTATTTTAAGGAGTTAGCCACTTTTATTCTCAGACGCACTTATGAATACTTTAGAAAACTAATCCACAATTTACTGGGCTTGGATATATACCAGATAAATAAGTTGTCAATCCTCCATGCCTAAGGAATAATCCTGCCTCATGAATTACATAGTAATTTACATATTAAAAAAGCTAAAACAAAATTGAATCAGTTAAGATTTTTGGCTTAAGTATACTGGAAAATATATGTTTATTTATCTAAATAATTATCTCTATTTCCACACTTGCATTTGTTTGCATTCTTTGATTCTATAGGAGAGAAAATGAATACTAGCAGTTGAAAATTGGGTGTTTGAAGGAGGGATTGAATGAGTGAATGGATAAATGAATATTGCTAGTGCCAACATCAGACTGCTAGCAAAAAAATCTAGATTTTTCAGCGAACCAATAATATTGGGAGCATACTTGCTTATCCACTATAAACTCATGTGAAATTACTGCAATCATAAAACCAAAAGAACAGCATTCATAGACTTTGTTCTCTTCCTAAGTGCATGATAAAAGAGTACCTTCCTACTCATCTTAACTGGTTTACTTTGCACATATTTGCATGTTCTACTTAGCAAATTTGATCCAAAATAATTTGTTTTGGATTATTTCATCCTTTACATAACTGCATTCTAACAGCTAAATCTATGTCAATTTGAATTTTTAAAAGAAAATATATATGGATGTAAAAGTGAAGAAAAGTTTTAGAAGTTATTTTTCAGAGTTACCCACAGTCTGTACAATTGCATTACATTAGTGTGTCTGGACTAAACACCCATGTCTTTATCCCCTCCTTTAGTGTTGAAAACTTTAAATCATTGACTGATATAATCAAGAAAAGTGAACATATCTCACTAGGATTATTAATAATGCCCATCTTCCCAATTCCATCCTCAGATCAGCAACATTAAGAGATGGCTTCTTGTAGCTGTCCCTGAGAACTTCTGCTACAGTTCTTTTAACAATTATTTCATCTAGTTTTAGTTTTAATTATAACCTAACTGGCTTTATCCTGGGATGTACTATCATATGGTGTATCAGAGAATAATTTATGGAAGTTAATGGTTCAATCAAATGGAGACCACCTAAGCCAGTCATGCTATTTCATTGGGAGATTGTGATAGATATCTCTCTAAGTGAGATGAACTAGAATCCCTGGAAACAGGTACACTACATTAGTTGGCAAAATGGACTTTAGATATGATTAATATCATAAATCATTGAGATGGGGAGATTATTCAGGTAGAACCAATCTGATCACATAAGCCTTAAAAACAAGAAGAGAAAGAAAAGCAATATTAAAAAAATGGATTATCACAGATGGAGCAGAGAAAAGGAGGGCTCATTTTGTCAATGCTTTGTTGGGACAAAGATCAAGGATAGTCCTGCTCTCTACAAAGTGGGCATGGCATTTGACCAGTTGCCAGCAAGGAATCAGTCCTCTGTCCGACAACCTCAAGGAAGAAAATTCTGTTAATAATTTAATTGAACAAGAAAGATGGAATACTCACTAGAGCATAAAAAAAGAATGTGGCCCTCCCAATACTTTTGACCTATCATCTANATAGTCCTGCTCTCTACAAAGTGGGCATGGCATTTGACCAGTTGCCAGCAAGGAATCAGTCCTCTGTCCGACAACCTCAAGGAAGAAAATTCTGTTAATAATTTAATTGAACAAGAAAGATGGAATACTCACTAGAGCATAAAAAAAGAATGTGGCCCTCCCAATACTTTTGACCTATCATCTACAGACCTCCAAGATAATAAATTTTAAGGCACTCAGTTTGTGGGAATTTACTAAAACTGCAAGAGACAATTAATACACAGAAGATAATGATGTTCACAGAAAATAATATAAGAGATGGTGTAGATCTGCTCAGGATATACAAATTCAAAACTTCAATCTCATAACCAATTTAGCTGTACTATGAGGATTTGAAATATTTAATTTCTCAGCCTCCATTCCAGCTGAGTGTGAAGCAATGACTCAATTTTGGTTAATAACATGAAGATAGGTGTCAACAAGTGTTCAGTCTTTTGTTTCCACTACTTTCATCCTTAGTGTTAGTCAAGGTAGCAACTCTTTGCAACCCCATGGACTGCAGCCCACCAGGCTCCTCTGTCCATGGGAGTTTCCAGGCAAGGATACTGGAGTGGGTTGCCATTTCCTTCTCCATCTTTCATCCTTGGAAGGATGCAGAAGTCATATCTAAGAATGGGAAAGCAGGAAAGCATAAGGAACCTGACACTCCAATGTCTTTATTTTAAAACATAAGACTAGTCAGACCACCCCACCAGAAGGGCTCTGTGAAGCAAATAAATGTGTTTTATCCCACAGGCTTAAATAAAATTCTAAAGGAGAGTATATCTGAATACATATCAATGTTTCACAATGTTTGGTGGTAATAGGTAGTACCTCTTTTGTGTCTGTTCATCTGGTGAAAAGCTGAAATGTTTCTCAGGAATGTAGATTTTGGTGCTTTTTTATTTTTATATTTTAATTGGAGGATAATTGCTTTACAATGTTGTATTGTTTTCTGCCACACAACAAAGTGGATCAACCCTAACGATACATGTGTCCCCTTTCTCTCGAACCCCCCTCCCATTCTGCACCCCATTCCACCTCTCTAGGTTGTCATAGAGTACTGGGTTGAGCTGTGTTATCCAGCGACTTCCCATTAGATCCGCTTTGCACATGGTAATGTAAATGATTCAGGGCTACCCTCTCAGTTTTCCCCACCCTCTCCTTCCCCAGCTGTGTTGACAAGTCTGTTCTCCGTGTCTGCCTCTCTAATCCTACCCTGCAAATAGATTCATCAGTATGAATTTTCTAGAGTCCATTTTATTTGCATTAACATACAATATTTGTTTTTCTCTTTCTGACTTCCTTCACTCTATATAGCATGCTCTAGATTCATCCACCTAATTAGAACTGACACAAATTCATTACTTCCTATGACTGAACAATATTCCATTAGATGTATGGACCACTACTTCTTTATCCATTTATCTCTCAGTGTACATCTAGGTTGCTCCAATGTCCTGGCCATTGTAAATAGTGCTGCATATCTCTGAATCATGGTTTTCTCAGGGTATATACCCAGGAGTAGGATTGCTGGGTCTTATGGAAGTTTTCATGGGGATGATTTTGATCACTGCCTTCTTTACAACATAACAGACCTTCATTTATAGTTCTTTAGGCACTCTTTCTACCAGATCTAATCCCTTGATTTGATTTGGAACTTCCACTGTATAATCATAAAGGATTTGATTTAGGTCATACCTGAATGGCCTCGTGGTTTCCTCCTTCTTCTTTCTGTCTGAAGAAACAGACTTTCTTCAGTTTAAGTCTGAATTTTGCAATAAAGAGTTCATGATTTGAGCCACAGTCAGCTCCCAATCTTGTTTCTGATGACTATATAGAGCTTCTTCATCTTTGGCTGAAAAGAAAATAATTAATCTGATTTTGGTATTGACCATCTGGTGATGTCCATGTGTCCATGTGTCCATCTCTTGTGTTGTTGGAGAAGGTGTTTGCTATTACCACTGCATTCTCTTGGCAAAACTCTGTTAGACTTTGCCCTGTTTCATTTTGTATTCAAAGGCCAAACTTACCTGTTACTCCAGGTATCTCTTGACTTCCTACTTTTGCACTCCAGACCCCTATGATGAAAAGGATACATATTGGGTGTGTTAGTTCTAGAAAGTCTTGGAGGTCATAACAGAACCATTCAATTTCAGCTTGTTTGGCATCAGTGGTTGGACCATAGCCTTGGATTACTGTGATATCGAATGGTTTGCCTTGGAAACAAACAGAGATCTGTTGTTTTTGAGAGTGCATCCAAGTACTGCATTTCAGACTCTTTTGTTAACTATGAGGGCTACTCCATTTCTTCTAAGGGATTCTTGCCCACAGTAATAGATATAATGATTGTCTGAATTAAGTTTACCAATTCCCATCCATTTAGTTCACAGATTCCTAAAATGTCAATGTTCACTCTTGCTATCTCCTGTTTGACCACTTCTAATTTACCTTGATTCATGGACCTAACATTCCAGGTTCCTATGCAGCGCTGTTCTTTACAGCATCGGACTTCACTTTTACCACCAGACACACCCACAGCTGAGTGTTGTTTCCTCTTTGGCTCAGCCTCTTCATTCCTTCTGGAGCTATTTCTTCACTCTTCAGTAGCATATTGGGCACCTACCAACCTGGGAAATTCACCTTTCAGTGTCATATATTTTTTCCTTTCCATACTGTTCATGGGGTTCTCAAAGCAAGAATGCTGAAGTGGTTTCCATTCCCTTCTCCAGTGGACAACACTTTGTCAGAAATCTTCACCATAACCTGTCCATTTTAGGTGGCCCTATGAGGCATGGCTCATAGTTTCATTAAGTGAGAAAAGGCTGTGATCCATGTGATGTTTGGTTAGTTTTCTGTGACTGTGGTTTTCATTCTGTCTTCCTTCTGATGGATAAGGGTAAGAGGCTTGTGGAAGATTCTTGCTGGGAGGTACTGGCTGTAGGGAAATCTGGATCTTGCTCTGATGTGCAGGGCCATGCTCAGTTCAGTTCAGTCGCTCAGTCGTGTCCGACTCTTTGCAACCCCCTTGAATCGCAGTATGCCAGGCCTCCCTGTCCATCAACTCCTGGACTTCACTCAAACTCACGTCCATCGAGTTGGTGATGCCATCCAGCCATCTCATCCTCTGTCATCCTCTTCTCCTCCTGCCCCCAATCCCTCCCAGCATCAGAGTCTTTTCCAATTAGTCAACTCTTCACATGAGGTGGCCAAAGTATTGGAGTTTCAGCTTTAGCATCAGTCCTTTCAAAGAACATCCAGGGCTAATCTCCTTTAGAATGGACTGGTTGGATCTCCTTGCAGTCCAAGGGACTCTCAAGAGTCTTCTCCAACACCACAGTTCAAAAGCATCAATTCTTTGGCGCTCAGCTTCCTTCCAGTCTAGCTTTCACATCCATACATGACCACTGGAAAAACCATAGCTTTGACTAGATGGACGTTTGTTGGCAAAGTAATGTCTCTGCTTTTCAATATGCTATCTAGGTTGTTCATAACAATCCTTCCAAGGAGTAAGAGTCTTTTAATTTCATGGCTGCAATCACCGTCTGCAGTGGTTTTGGAGCCCAAAAATTAAAATCTGACACTGTTTACACTGTTTCTCCATCTATTTCCCATGAATTGATGGGACTGGATGCCATGATCTTCGTTTTCTGAATGTTGAGCTTTAAGCCAACTTTTTCACTCTCTTCTTTCACTTTCATCAAGAAGCTTTTTAGTTCCTCTTCACTTTCTGCATAAGGGTGGTGTCATCTGCACATCTGGTTATTGATATTTCTCCCGGCAATCTTGATTCCAGCTTGTGTTTCTTCCAGTCCAGCGTTTCTCATGATGTACTCTGCATAGAAATTAAATAAGCAGGGTGACAATATACAGCCTTGATGTACTCCTTTTCCTTTTGGGAACCAGTCTGTTGTTCCATGTCCAGTTCTAACTGCTACTTCCTGACCTGCATATAGGTTTCTCAAGAGACAGGTCAGATGGTCTGGTATTCCCATCTCTTTCAGAATTTTCCACAGTTTATTGTGACCCACACAGTCAAAGGCNTGGAGAAGACTCTTGAGAGTCCCTTGGACTGCAAGGAGATCCAACCAGTCCATTCTGAAGGCGATCAGCCCTGGGATTTCTTTGGAAGGAATGATGCTAAAGCTGAAACTCCAGTACTTTGGCCACCTCATGCAGAGAGTTGACTCACTGGAAAAGACTCTGATGCTGGGAGGGATTGGGGGCAGGAGGAGAAGGGGACGACTGAGGATGAGATGGCTGGATGGCATCACGGACTCGATGGACGTGAGTCTGCGTGAACTCCGAGAGATGGTGATGAACAGGGAGGCCTGGCGTGCTGTGATTCATGGGGTCGCAGAGGGTCGGACATGACTGAGCAACTGAACTGAACTAAACTGATGGAGACCGTGTTATGAACTGGATTATGTCTAGCCCACTAAAGTGGGCAATCGGTATTCTTATTCAGCAGATTTCTGCTGTTAAGAAATGGAGGTCAGATTTTGCCAGATCTTATGATTTTTCAAAAAGTCAAAACTTTGTATTTAGAAAATAATTTTATTGACATACCATTGATTTATAACATTATGTGACTCACGTACAACATTATATTTCTATTCCTGTTTACCCTACAGTCTACCGAACACCAAGAATTAAGTTTCCGTCTGTTCACCATACAGTTCAATTCCCTTTACCCATTTCATGTTTTCCCCCACTGGCCTCCCACTCTGGTAACCATAATTATTCTCTGTATCTATTACACACCTGTTTGTTTTTGTTTGGCTTATTCATTCATTTGGGGCTTTTTGTTTATTAGTTTCTTAAAAATATTCCATATATGAGTGAAATCTTATGATATCTGTCTCTCTTCATCCGACTAGCTTCACTTAGTTCAGCTGCCATAGTCAGAGGTCCTGGATTGCAGGCACATAATCTGCTGTTCCCTCAGTTCCACCCCATCTATGTATTCCTATCTATGAACTATGTGACAAATAATTTAAAATAAGTGTCATAAGGGTGATAAATAACCTAAAAGAGAACAGATAAAGCTATACAAACTCAAGAAAATAGTGCAGGAATAAAATTATAATATCTGTAGCGATAGACACTATTAAAAACAAGAGCAGCAATTCTGGAGTTGAAAAATGGAACAGAAAACTTCCATTCCACATTTTCATGGAAAATTTTCATACCACAATGGAACTGAAAAATTCACTTGAGATATTAAAAAACAGAGTTCACTAGGCAACAGAATCACAAACCTTGAACATAGATCATTAGAAATCGTCAAGTAAAAGCAAAGAGATAAGGGAATGCGAAAAAGTAAAGAGTGTCTAAAAGATTTCTGAGACATCATCAAAGAGGCCAATGTGTACACTGAGGGAGTCCTAGAAGGAAAACACATACACAAAGAGAGCTTACTTGAGGAAATAAAGGCTGAAAATTTTCCAAATCTGAAGAAAGAAATGGATATACAAACTGTAGAAGATCAATGACCTCCGACTAGTAAAAACAGAGACACCAACATTATAGTAAAACTGTTGAAAGTCAAAGACAAAAAGAGAATCTTAAAAATAGCAAGAGAAAAATGGCTCATCACATGCAGAGTGCCTCAATAATATTATGAACAGATTTCCTAGCAGAAAACCTTGTAGGTCAGAAGGTAATGGGGATGATATAGTCAAAGTGATGAAAGAAAAAACTGTCAACCATGATTATTGTATCCTTCAGGACCATGCTCCAAAAACAAAATAGTAGATCAGATCAAGGTAGCAGAGCAGGAGAATATGGAGCTCACCTCCCCTGACAAACACATCAAAAATACGCCTATGTGTGGAACAATTCTCATGGAAAACTAATTGGAAACTGGCAGGAGAACTCCTATACAACCAAAAATACAAGAAAGATTTTTATTTAACTAGGTAGGATGGAAAAAAAGACATAAGGTCATGACTTTTGCCCCTGGGAGGGCTCTGTAAAGAAGAGAAGGTATGCATAGATAGATTCTCATCATGGCGAGCAAGCTGGTCAAGCCACAGACTGCCCTACAGGAAGATTTCCCTTGTTTGCTGGTACAGATGATCCCCTGGGACAGATGGAAGAGGTTGAGAAGCCTAGACACTACTCAAAAAAGTGCACACATGCTGGCCTGCCAACAACCACAGTGGAGAGAATTTTGCATTGGTCGAGCCAGCTTGCCACTCTCTCCACTCTGAGGGGGAAATCCTGGTCCCACTAACTCCCTACCACAGCTTGGCATGAAATCTGGGCCAGCCAGCCTGGGGGAAAATACTCAGTCTAGCTATGCAGAGACAACCAGGTGCTCACTATGGAGCTCACCTCCCCTGACAAACACATCAAAAATACACCTATGTATGGAACAATTCTCATGGAAAACTAACTGGAAGCTGGCAGGAGACGTGGGGTGGCTGGATATGCCTGGGGTAGGGCAGTGGTAACCACTGTCAATATTTACTCAGGTGGTGCTGAGAACCAGCATGACTTGGTTCCCACTCCTGGCCAAGCTATCAGCTGAGTGAGTACTCATACCATGCCACAGTTTTGCACTAAATCTGGGATGAAACTAACAGGGGAAGGGATACAACACTGGGCTGCATCTGAGCAGTGTACCTGAGCCTACCCAGGTGTTACATCAGTTGTATGTGAGCACATGGCCTCACTTGCTTCAGCACTCCCCTCCTCTGGAACAGAATATGCACCAAAGAGGAACAGTACTGGATCAGGCCCAATGCTCATTGTTTTTACTCCAGCAACTGGGGAGCAGACCCCACCTCTGACACAAAGGTGATAGCCATGGAGCAGAGAGCAAGTCCTACCTCACAATCTACACAGACTAGGTATTCCAACACCAAGCAAATCCCCTATTAAGGTGATATTGAACAGTACACCCCAAAGAAACTTGTGGCTGGCATCCATACCAAAACCAGCTTTTGTGTCAAAAACACTGTACACAGTGTTTTTGTGTCAAAAGCACTCTACACAAGCATGCTTTCACATAAAACCACCCCTTCAAGGCCACAATAGATAACTGTTTCTCCTATATTCCCAGAGACAGAGAAATTTAATTAAATGAAAAGGCAAAGAAACTACTCCCTATTAAAAGGACAAAAAAGACACCCTGGAATAATAAATAATAAAACAAAGCCTATCAACATACAAGACCTCAAGTTCAAAAGGTGCTAATAAACATGTAACTGGGGACTTCCCAAATGATCCAGTAGCTAAGAATTCATAACCCCAATGCAGGGACCCCAGGTTGGATTCCAAGTCAGGCAACTTGATCCCACATGTTCCAACTAAAAACCCACATGCTGCAATGATGATTGAAGATCCCACATGCCACAGCCAAAATCCAGTACAACCAAATAAATAAGTAAATAAGTATTTTAAAAATATAGCTAAATTACAAAAGATATCAATATAAATACAGGAACTGTAACAAGAAACTAGTAAATATAAAGATTAACCTATCAAAAATAGGAAATTCAACTTCTGAGATCAAATGCAAACTAGAATCAGGGAAGAGCCAACTAAGTTACACAGAAAAATCAATGAGTGATCTGGAAGACAGAACAATGAAAATCACTGAAGCAGCACAGCAGACATAGTAACAACAACAACAACAACAAAAAAAAAACCTACAAGCTCTATGATTAAAAAAAAAAAAAGCCAACCTGTACATAATAAGGCTTCCAGAAGAAGACAGAGAGAAGGGGATTGAAAAGGTATTTGAAGAAATTATGACAGAAAACTTCCCAAACCTAAAGAAGGAAACAAATATCCAGGTACAGAAAGAACACAGGATCTTAACACAAGATAAACCCAAAGAGGCCCACACTAAAATATAATTAAAATGGCAAAAGTTGAAGAGAGGATTCTAAAAGCACTAAGAGAAAAGCAGAGAGTTGCTTACAGATTTTTCTAATTCTCCTTGTCATGGCTTTTTAGATATACCCATCATTTATTTATTTTTTAATTTAAATTTATTTTAATTGGAGGATAACTACTTTACAATATTGTATTGGTTTTGCCACACATCAACATGAATCCACCACGGGTGTACATGTGTTCTCCATCCTGAACTGCCCTCCCACCTCCCTCCCCATACCATCCCTCTGGGTCATCCCAGTGCATCAACCCCAAGCATCCTGTATCCTGCATCGAACCAGGACTGGCAATTATTTTCTTATATGATATTATACATGTTTCAATGCCATTCTCCCAAATCATCCCTCCCCCACTCTCTCCCACAGAGTCCAAAAGACTGTTCTATACATCTGTGTCTCTTTTGCTGTCTTGCATACAGGGTTATCGTTACCATCTTTCTAAATTCCATATATATGTGTTAGTATACTGTATTGGTGTTTTTCTTTCTGGCTTACTTCACTCTGTATAATCGGCTCCAGTTTCATCCACCTCATTAGAACTGATTCAAATGTATTCTTTTTAATGGCTGAGTAATACTCCGTTGTGTATATGTACCACAGCTTTCTTATCCATTCATCTGCTGATGGACATCTAGGTTGTTTCCATGTCCTGGCTATTATAAACAGTGCTACGATGAACATTGGGGTACATGTGTCTCTTTCAATTCTGGTTTCCTCGGTGTGTATGCCCAGCAGTGGGATTGCTGGGTCATAAGGCAGTTCTATTTCCAGGTTTTTAAGGAATCTCCACACTGTTCTCCATAGTGGCTGTACTAGTTTGCATTCCCACCAGCAGTGTAAGAGGGTTCCTTTTTTTCCACACCCTTTCCAGCATTTATTGCTTATAGACTTTTGGATCGCAGCCATTCTGACTGGTGTGAAATGGTACCTCATTGTGGTTTTGATTTGCATTTCTCTGATAATGTGTGTGAGTGATGTTGAGCATCTTTTCATGTGTTTGTTAGTCATCTGTATGTCTTCTGTGGAGAAATGTCTGTTTAGTTCTTTCGCCATTTTTTGATTGGGTCGTTTATTTTTCTGGAATTGAGCTGCATAAGTTGCTTGTATATTTTGGAGATTAGATGTTTGTCAGTTGTTTCATTTGCTATTATTTTCNTACAGCTATTTGTAAGGCCTCCCCAGACAGCCATTTTGCTTTTTTGTATTTCTTTTCCATGGGGACGGTCTTGATCCCTGTCTCCTGTACAGT
Organism: Oreotragus oreotragus; assembly: GCA_006410675.1. Taxonomy (NCBI): domain Eukaryota; kingdom Metazoa; phylum Chordata; class Mammalia; order Artiodactyla; family Bovidae; genus Oreotragus; species Oreotragus oreotragus. The sequence goes on along the minus strand of SJYX01004272.1, from coordinate 25,784 downwards.
GTCACAAACCTCAGTCCATAGTTCATCAGGCACTCTATCAGATCTAGGCCCTTAAATCTATTTCTCACTTCCACTGTATAATCATAAGGGATTTGATTTAGGTCATACTTGAATGGTCTAGTGGTTTTCCCTACTTTCTTCAATTTAAGTCTGAATTGGGTTCCCTTTTCTCCACACCGTCTCCAGTGTTTATTGCTTGTAGACTTTTGGATAGCAGCCATTCTGACTGATGTGAAATTGTTCGTCATTGTGGTTTTGATTTGCATTTCTCTGATAATGAGTGATGTTGAGCATCTTTTCATGTGTTTGTTAGCCATCTGTATGTCTTCTTTGGAGAATGTCTGTCTAGTTCTTTGGCCCACTTTTTGATTGGGTCGTTTATTTTTCTGGAATTGAGTTGCAGGAGTTGCTTGTGTATTTTTGAGATTAACTCTTTGTTGCTTCATTTGCCATTATTTTCTCCTATTCTAAAGGCTGTCTTTTCACCTTGCTTATAGTTTCCTTTGTTGTGCAGAAGCTTTTAATTCTAGTTGGGTCCCATTTGTTTATTTCTGCTTTTATTTCCATTACTCTAGGAGGTAGGCCATAGAGGATCTTGCTGTGGTTTATGTTGGAGAGTGTTTTGCCTATGTTTTCCTCTAGGAGTTTTATAGTTTCTGGTCTTACATTTAGATTTTTAATCCAATTTGAGTTTATTTTTGTGTGTGGTGTTAGAAAGTGTTCTAGTTTCATTCTTTTACAAGTGGTTGAAGAGTTTTCCCAGTTTTCCTTGTTAAAGAGATTGTCTTTTCTCCATTGTATATTCTTGCCTCCTTTGTTGAAGATAAAGTGTCCATAGGGTGTGGATTTATCTCTGGGCTTTCTATTTTGTTCCATTGATCTATATTTCTGTCTTTGTGCCAGTACCATACTGTCTTGATGACTGTGGCTTTGTAGTAGAGCCTGAAGTCAGGCAGGTTGATTCCTCCAGTTCCATTCTTCTTTCTCAAGATTGCTTTGGCTATTCAAGGTTTTTTGTATTTCTATACAAATTGTGAAATTATTTGTTCTAGTTCTCTGAAAAATACCAATGGTAGCTTGATAGGGATTGCACTAATTCTATAGACTGCTTTGGGTAGTATATTCATTTTCACTATATTCATTCTTCCAATCCACGAACACAGTATATTTCTCCATCTATATGTGTCCTGTTTGATTTCTTTCACAAGTGTTTTATAGTTTTCTACATATAGGTCTTTAGTTTCTTTAGGTAGATATATTCCTAAGTATTTTATTCTTTTCGTTGCAATGGTGAATGGAATTGTTTCCTTAATTTCTCTTTCTGTTTTCTCATTGTTAGTGTATACGAATGCAAGGGATTTCTGTGTGTCGATTTTGTATCTTGCACCTTTACTATATTCATTTATTAGCTCTAGTAATTTTCTGGTGGAGTCTTTAGGGTTTTCTGTGTAGAGGATCATGTCATCTGCAAAGGGAGAGTTTTACTTCTTTTCCAATCTGGATTCTTTTTATTTCTTTTTCTGCTCTGATTACTGTGGCCAAAACTTCCAAAACTATGTTGAATAGTAGTGGTGAGAGTGGGCACCCTTGTCTTGTTCGTGACTTTAGGCGAAATGCTTTCTATTTTTCACAATTGAGGATAATGTTTGCTGTGGGTTTGTCATATATAACTTTTATTATGTTGAGCTATGTTCCTTCTATTCCTGCTTTCTGGAGAGGTTTTTTTTTTAATTATAAATGGATGTTGAATTTTGTCATAGGCTTTCTTTGCATCTATTGAGATAATCCTATGGTTTTTATTTTTTCAATTTGTTATTGTATCTATGTTCCTTCTATTCCTGCTTTCTGGAGAGGTTTTTTTTTTATTATAAATGGATGTTGAATTTTGTCATAGGCTTTCTTTGCATCTATTGAGATAATCCTATGGTTTTTATTTTTTCAATTTGTTATTGTAGTGTATTACATTGATTGATTTGCAGATATTGAAGAATCCTTGCATCCCTGGGATAAAGCCTACTTGGTCATGATGTATGATCTTTTTAGTGTGTTGTTGGATTCTGTTTCCTAGGGATTTTGTTAAAAACTTTTTCCTCTATGTTCATCAGTGATATTGGCCTGTAGTTTTCTTTTTTTGTGGCATCTTTGTCCGGTTTTGGTATTAGGGTGATGGTGGCCTCATAGAATGAGTTTGGAAGTTTACTTTCCTCTGCAATTTTCTGGAAGAGTTTGAGTAGGATAGGTGTTAGCTCTTCTCTAAATTTTTGGTAGAATTCAGCTGTGAAGCCACCTGCTCCTGGGCTTTTGTTTGCTGCAAGATTTCCGATTACAGTTTCAATTTCCATGCTTATGATGGGTCTGTTAAGATTTTCTATTTCTTCCTGGATCAGTTTTGGAATGTTGTACTTTTCTAAGAATTTGTCCATTTCTTCCAACTTGTCCATTTTATTAGCATATAGTTGCTGGTAGTAGAATTTTATGATCCTTTGTATTTCTGTGTTGTCTGTTGTGATCTCTCCATTTTCATTTCTAATTTTATTGATTTGATTTTTCTCCCTTTGTTTCTTGATGAGTTTGGCTAATGGTTTGCCAATTTTATTTATCTTCTCAAAGAACAAGTTTTGGCTTTGTTGATTTTTGCTGTAGTCTCTTTTGTTTCTTTTGCATTTATTTCTGCCCTAATTTTTAAGATTTCTCCCTTCTACTAATCCTGGGGTTCTTCATTTCTTCTTTTCTAGTTGCTTTAGTTGTAGAGTTAGGTTATTTATTTGACTTTTTTTCTTGTTACAGGTAAGACTGTATTGCTATGAACCTTCCCCTTAGCACTGGTTTTACAGTGTCCTATAAGTTTTGGGTTGTTGTGTTTTCATTTTCATTCATTTCTATGCATATTTTGATTTCTTCTGTGATTTGTTGGTTATTCAGCAGCGTGTTGTTCAGCCTCCATATGTTGGAATTTTTAATAGTTTTTCTCCTGTAGTTGATGTCTAATCTTACTGCATTGTGGTCAGAAAAGATGCTTGGAATGATTCAATTTTTTTTAAAGTACCAAGGCTAGATTTATGGCCCAGAATGTGATCTTTCCTGGAGAAGGTTCTGTGTGTGCTTGAGAAAAAGGTGAAATTCATTGTTTTGGGGTGAAATGTCCTATAGATATTAATTAGGTCTAACTGGTCTATTGTATCATTTAAAGTTTGTGTTTTCTTGTTAATTTTCTGTTTAGTTGATCTATCCATAGGTGTGAGTGGGGTATTAAAGTCTTCCACTATTATTGTGTTCTTGTTAATTTCCCCTTTCATACTTGTTAGCATTTGTGTTACATATTGCGGTGCTCCTATGCTGTCTCTTATACACATCTAGATGTGTATAAGAGACAGNAAGGTGAAATTCATTGTTTTGGGGTGAAATGTCCTATATATATCAATTAGGTCTAACTGGTCTATTGTATCATTTAAAGTTTGTATTTCCTTGTTAATTTTCTGTTAGGTTGATCTATCCATAGGTGTGAGTGGGGTATTAAATTCTCCCACTATTATTGTGTTATCGTTAATTTCCCCTTTCATACTTGTTAGCATTTGTCTTACATATTATGGTGCTCCTATGTTGGGTGCATATATAATTGTTGCATCTTCTCCTTGGATTGATCCTTTGATCATTATGTAGGGTCCTTCTTTTTGTCTCTTTTCACAGCCTTTGTTTTAAAGTCTATTTTATCTGATATGAGTATTGCTACTCCCAGTTTATTTTGGTCTCTATTTGCATGGAATATCTTTTTCCAGTCCTTCACTTTCAGTCTGTATGTGACCCCTGTTTTGAGGTGGGTCTCTTTTAGACAACATATATAGGGGTCTTGTTTTTGTATCCATTCAGGTAGTCTTTGTCTTTTGGTTGGGGCATTCAACCCATTTACGTTGAAGGTAATTATTGATAAGTGAGCACAGGCGGCTGCGAGAGCCGGCTGGCGTGCTAAGCGCAGGCAGCTGAGAGCGCGGCCGAGAAGAGTAACCCCACATCCGAGGTCAGGGGCAGTGGCCTAGAATGCCAGGCTACGACGGCGCAGGTATGGCCGAGAGGAGCTACCCTGTGTCCAAGGTCACTGGCAGCTGGGAGGAGCTACCCTGCGTCTGAGGCCAGGGGCGGCGGCCAGGAGGAGACACCCCACGTCCGAGGTCAGGGGCTGTGGCCGGGAGGAGACACCCCGTGTCCGAGTTCAGGGGTAGCGGCCAGGAGGAGACACCCCGCATCCGAGGTCAGGGGCGGCGGCCAGGAGGAGCTACCCCATGTCCGAGGTCAGGGGCTGCCGGGAGGAGACATCCCGCGTCCGAAGTCAGGGGCAACCGGGAGGAGACACCCCACGTCCGAGGTCAGGGGCGGCCGGGAGAGCCACCTCGCGCCAGAGGCCAGGGGCGGTGACCCTGAGGAGCCACCCCAAGCTTGAGGCTAGGGGCGGCAGCTGGGAGGAGCCACCCACGCCGGAGACCAGGGCCAGCAGCCGGGAGGAGCAACCCAAGGAGTGGTGGCTGCGAAGGCGCAGGAGGGCATAGAGGAGCTATCCCACATTGAAGGCCAGGAACAGCAGCAGTAAGGAGATACTCCTCGTCCAAGGTAAGGAGCAGTGGCTGTGCTTTGCGAGAGCAGCCGTGAAGAGATACCCGACACCCAAGGTAAGAGAAACCCAAGTAAGATGGTAGGTGTTGCAAGAGAGCATCAGAGGGCAGACACACNATTTTTGGATAGTTCCTTGGTCTGGCTTATATATTTTTCAAGATCTATAGGCCCCTTCCTATGTAGTTGGTGCTAACTACATAGGTTTTAATCTATTGCACCTGTCACTTCCAAGGCGGTTCCCTCTGTTTTAGCTTCTGTTTGCTGGTCTCTTCAGTGTCTGATTTCCACCCTGACACAGGCCTGGTCCTTACTCTAAGCAGTGCTGCCTGCGCCTCCCTGCCCAGCCCCTACTGCTAGTGGTGGGTGCAGGCGTCTGCACTGCTTCTCTGCTGGGGGAGTTATCATTGGGCACGTAATCTGTGGGGTTTAATTATTTATTTATTTTTCCTCCCAGTTATGTTGCTCTCTGTGGTTCAAAGGCTCGCCACAGATTCAGCAGTGAGAGTGTTTCCTGGTGTTTGGAAACTTCTCTCTTTTAAAGACTCCCTTCCCGGGACGGAGCTCCATCCCTACCTCTTTTGTCTCTTTTTATGTCTTTTATATTTTTGAAAATATTTTTTCCTACCTCTTTTCGAAGACAATGGGCTGCTTTTCTGGGTGCCTGATGTCCTCTGCCGGCCTTCAGAAGTTGTTTTGTGGAATTTACTCAGCGTTTAAATGTTCTTTTGATGAATTTGTGGGGGAGAAAGTGGTCTCCCTGTCCTATTCCTCTGCCATCTTAGGACCCAATCTCCCACTCCAGTATTCTTGCCTGGAGAATCCCATGGACAGAGGAATCTGGTGGGCTACAGTCCATGGGTTTGCAAAGAGTCAGACACGACTGAGCACACACACACACACACACACACACACACACACACATCATTACTTGAAGATTCATGATACAGTGTGTAGAAAATCCTAAAGACATTGGCAAAAAAGAAAACTATTAGGACCCATCAATAAATTCAACAGAGCTGTAGTATAAAAGTCATATACAGAAATCTGCCTTACCTTCCACTATTAGTTTACCACTTGCGTACCATATATGCCTCTGAACAGCTATTTTTGTATCACCCTTTGATGTAGTAGAGATTGTTAAAGGAAAGGAAAGGAAAGTGAAGTCACTCAGTCGTGTTTGCGACCCCATGGGCTATAGCCTACCAGGCTCCCCTGTCCATGGGATTTTCCAGGCAATAGTACTAGAGTGGATTGCCATTTCCTTCTCCAGCAGATCTTTCCGACCCAGGGATCGAACCTCGGTCTAGCACTTTGTAGACAGACGCTTTACCGTCTGAGCCACCAGAGAAGTTCATAAGGGAACTTAAATGCACATCACTTCATCAATCAGTTCAGTTCAGTTCAGTTCAGTCGCTCAGTCGTGTCCGACTCTTTGCGACCCCATGAACACAGCATGCCAGGCCTCCCTGTCCATCACCAACTCCCAGAGTTCACTCAGATTCACGTTCATCAAGTCAGTGATGCCATCGAGCCATCTCATCCTCGGTTGTCCCCTTCTCCTTCTGTCCCCAATCCCTCCCAGCATCAGAGTCTTTTCCAATGAGTCAACACTTCCCATGAGGTGGCCAAAGTACTGGAGTTTCAGCTTTAGCATCAGTCCTTCCAAAGAAATCC
>SJYX01004272.1:0-17093 GCA_006410675.1 Oreotragus oreotragus | reverse complement strand
TAGAAATTCACTTTTTTTTTCTTCCTGCAGAATCCATTTAGAGAAAAAAATATTTTATATGTGTTCAGTTCAATTCAGTCAGTTCAGTTGCTCAGTTGTGTCCAACTCTTTGCGACCTCATGAATCACAGCACGCCAGGCTTCCCTGTCCATCACCAACTCCCGGAGTCCACTCAGACTCACGTCCATCGAGCCAGTGATGCCCAGCCATCTCATCCTCGGTCGTCCCCTTCTCCTCCTGCCCCCAGTCCCTCCCAGCATCAGAGTCTTTTCCAATGAGTCAACTCTTCGCGTGAGGTGGCCAAAGTACTGGAGCTTCAGCTTTAGCATCATTCCTTCCAAAGAAACCTCAGGGCTGATTTCCTTCAGAATGAACTGGTTGAATCTCCTAGCAGTCCAAGGGACTCTTAAGAGTCTTCTCCAACACCACATTTCAAAAGCATCAATTCTTCGGTGCTCAGCTTTCTTCACAGTCCATTTATATGTGTGAAATTATACAAATAATTGAAATCTTGTTGGATAGCATGTGACTTCAGAAATGAAGTCAGAGACAGTTAATGAGGAAAAAAAGGTATTGGTTAGTAACATACTTTTGGAAAACTGATATATTCGAAAATAGGAAGGTGAAGGAGATTGTTTCAGCAGTAAAGAAACATTAAAAATAATTAAGGGTAAACAAATTAATAAATAGTTGCTATATTTAATAAATTTATTAATTTCATAAATTTAGCAAGAGAAATAATAACAGATAAAATAATTAAGTTGAGAGTCCATTTGAGTTTCATTTTATGTCTGATTTGACAGAAGGAAGGTGATGTAGACTCGGGGGTCACAATAAATTGTACTAACAAATCATTTAACTGTCCTGATACGATCAATTTGCTTCAAGTGTGAAGAATTAAAATTCGGCCTTTTCCAAAGTTGTTACAGCATTCATGGGGGAAAATACAAAACTAGAAATCTAATTAATCTCATGCTTGCATAACACAGAAGAATGAAGGCAAATGCCTTAGAGATTTAACTCCCAACTGTCACTAAGTACAAGTTAAGTGTGATCTGTCTATACTGTTCACCTGCTAAAGGCAAGCACAGGAGAACTTGCTCATTGCAGGTAGGTTTCTGAGTTGCCAAATTTGAAGAATGAAGAATAAGAACCTTAAATTTAAAAAACTAACGAATCAAATATTTAGAGACTTATTTACTTATTTCCTTTGGTTAATAATCTGTAATCTAATGGAAAAAACATTGCATTAAAAAAATTAATTAATTTATTTTAATTAGAGGCTAATTACTTTACAATATTGTGGTGGTTTTGCCATACACTGACATGGATCAGCCATGGGTGTATATCTGTTCCCCATTGTATTTCTTATTAAAGCAGGACAAATCAGATTCATTTGACTAGCAAACAATTTTACATATGTACATCATAAGGGGAAAAGCTGGATTTTTTTAAGCACTGTGAAAAGGTATAACAAAGATTTAAGATTTTTTTGAATATTTTAACAGTAAAAAGTGTCATATTGTTCATGTTGTGTGTGGTCTATTAGTCATGTCTGATTCTTTGTGACTGCAAGGACTGTAGCCCAACAGTCTCTTCTGTCCATGGGATTTTCCCAGCAAGAATATTAGATTGGGTTGCTATTTCTTCTCCAGGGGATCTTCCTGAGCCCCAGATTGAACCCGTGTCTCCTGCATTCCAGGCAAATTCTTTGCCACTGTGCATAATGACTTATTACAATACGAATACTACTAATAATGTGCAAATTCAATCCATAAAAACCACATACCACATTTACTCAAGTCTAAAGCAAAATCAGTTCATCATTCCTACTCCAAATCTCATATATCAACAGAGTGCATGCACACACAAGCACTCACGTGCACATGCATATAACATACACACAAATAGAAGCTTATATCAAATATATCTTTGTTACTTTGTCCCATCTATTTTTAATGAACAACCCAGGTTAAAATCTAAAGGGATGAAAATGCATTAGCTAAAGCTTTTTGTTTCTGCTTGTTTCTGGAATTTTTCTTCATCTGGTCAAGAGACATGTCCTTTGGCACCAGACTGCTCCTGCACATAAGTAATAGTAATGTGGCAAAGCAGTAAAGTATTTCTAGAGATAATTTTACTAAAATATATCTAATGCTCAATATCTACATTAAAAAGTAGAACAGAGACAATAATATCATATTGTTCATTCTTTCAAAATCAGAGATAAGTTCAGTCATTTAATACACAATAATAAGCAAACCGGGCTCCCTAGGTGGCTCAGTGGTAAGGAATCCGCCTGCAGTTCAGGAGATTGGGGTTCTATCCCTGATTTGGGAAGACACCCTGGAGAAGGAAATGGAAACCCACTTCTGTGTACTTGCCTGGTAAATCCCATGGACAGAGGAGGCTGGTAGGCTTCAACATTGAGTTGAAAGAGCCAGACACGTCTTAGCAAACGAACAAATAAACACATCATGATTCTTAAGTACTCAAGAAGTGTAATCACCTGTATTCTTAGTTAGATAGGTATCTTTAAAATATAAGGTTGAATACTCCAACCTTGTCTTTAATTAAAGTGTTACTTTCATATTATGTTTGACATGCAACGAGCTTTCAGTAAAGAACGGATTGCTGAGATAAAGCAGTGACGGTTCCAACTAGTCACATACATCATGGATGACATCAACATTTAGAGTCAGACTTTTTTTTGTTTTGTTTTGTTTTTTTAATATTTTATTTTATTTTTTTAGAGCTTCCATTTTACTTTATTTTACTTTACAGTGCTCTATTGGTTTTGGCATACATTGACATGAATCTGCCACGGGTGTACACGAACTCCCAAACATGAACCCCCCTCCCACCTCCCACCCCACATCATCCCTCCGGATCATCCCCATACACCAGCCCCAAGCATCCTGCATTGAACATAGACTGGCGATTCGTTTCTTACAAGATAGTATACATATTTCAGTGCTATTCTCCCAAATCATCCCACCCTCTCCCTCTCCCTCTCCCTCAGAGTCCAAAAGTCCGTAGAGTCAGACTTTTAAAAAACTCCAATCCCACACTTAACCTTTTAAAATCAAATAGTGGGGAAATTTGTATGGGCTATTTTCTCAGAATAAAATGTACTGGAATTAATTTTATCTGATTTACAGATAATATTTTGTCTTAAAAAGAGTGAAAACATTGATCTGTCACTGCCTCAGTCATTTCTGGAGCATTTTTACAAGAAGAAGAAAGAAGAATGGATGGAGAAAATTGCACTTCCTTGAAAGAATTCCTTCTTTTGGGAATTAGTAGTAGCCCTGCAGTCAAAGTGACCCTATTTACCACATTTCTGGTTGTTTATCTCATTATTCTTGTTGCAAATCTCAGGATGACCGTTTTAGTTAGAACAGACCCCCAGCTGCACACATCCATGTACTTTTCCCTCAGCCACCTCTCCTTCAGTGACCTCTGCTATTCCACAGCCATTGGACCCAGGATGCCGGCAGGCTTCCTCATCAAGAACAAATCAATCCCCTTCTGTGGCTGTGCTTTGCAATTCCTGATCTTCTGTACCTTTGCAGATTCTGAGTGTCTACTGTTGGAGGTCATGGCCTACGATTGGTACATGGCTATTAGCAACCCCTTGCTTTATACAATCAAGATGTCTAGAAAGGTGTGCTCCCTGCTGATGGCTGGGGTTTATATGGTGAGAGTTGTGGATGCTTCGATAAATGCAATATTAACTTTCTGCTTATGTTTCTCGGAGAAGGCAATGGCACCCCACCCCAGTACTCTTGCCTGGAAAATCCAATGGATGGAGTAGCCTGGTGGGCTGCAGTCCATGGGGTCGCTAACAGTTGGACAGACTGAGCGACTTCACTTTCACTTTTCTCTTTCATGCATTGGAGAAGGAAATGGCAACCCACTCCAGTGTTCTTGCCTGGAGAATCCCAGGGATGGGGGAGCCTGGTGGGCTGCCGTCTATGGGGTCACACAGAGTCGGACACGACTGAAGTGACTTAGCAGCAGCAGCAGCTTATGTTTCTGTGGGTCAAATGAAATTAACCATTTCTTCTGTGATGTTCCTCCTCTCCTCTTGCAATCTTGCTCAGATACACAGGTCAATGAATTAGTGATATTTATCATTTTTGGCTTCATGGAACTGATCACCCTCTCAGGTCTTTTTGTGTCTTACTGCTACATCATCCTAGCAGTGATAAAGATCCACTCAGCTGAGGGGAGGTTCAAGGCTTTCTCCACCTGCACCTCCCACATAACTGCTTTGGCAATTTTCCAGGGAACTCTGCTCTTCATGTATTTCAGGCCAAGTACCTCCTACTCTCTGGACGAAGACAAAATGACCTCCTTGTTTTATACCCTTTTGATTCCCATGTTAAATCCTCTGATTTACAGCTTACAGAACAAAGATGTGAAAGAGGCTCTGATGAAATTAAAAAATAAAAAACAGTTCCATTGAAAATTTGCTTGTATACATCTTCTTCCCAATGTTACACAATAATTTATGAAAATCAAAATTGGTTTGACTAATGTTGTATGATTCTGTTTATATTTATACTATCTTCCAATCCTAGCAATATGAATGATTTCCTAAATGCCACATGTTTCATTTTATATCTTAAACTTCTGTTTAATACTCCTTATTTGTGCAAAATTTTCAGACTCTTTATTTGTCAAATTTGTGTTTCTTCAGTCTTTATATGTCTTAATTTTTAAAATTTTTCTGAAAGTTAGTGTTTGCTAAGTTGCTGTTGCACTCTATGTGGGCTTTATTTCATTGTGACTCCATCTGCTTTTCTACTAATGCATCTTGACATATAATGGAAGTGACCAATGTCAATTAAATAATTATTAAAATTATTTCTAACAGACTGTAATTATGACATAATATAAAAAGCCTTGCTGTTGGTCAGTCACTGTGTCCAACTCTTTGTGACCCCATGAATTTAAGCACTTCAGGTTTCCCTGTACACACACATAATCCTAACATCATTTTAATTTAAAAATTAAAAGCCAAGTAGTGTAGAAAACATCCAGTTATCCCTATGGAATGTAAATATGTTGAGATTTTTGCTGTTTTTACAAAATCTTTGTTTCATGAATGTGTTTAATGGAGAGTGTTTGTGTTTGTGTGTCTGTGTAAGTGTGTGTGGGGGAATGGGTATGCATTTGTTTTCTAATGTATTGAATGAAAACAAAGCAGCTACATAAGGATTGGTGAACTGGGAATTAGGAATGCTTGCAGATCAGAGGCATTCACTGTTTCTGAATAAGTATAATATTGGGCGTTAAGGTAGAGGGGGGCCAAAGGCAAACTATTCTAAAGGTCTATATTCCATGTGCAATCAGCTTACTTGTATGAAATATCAGATGATAAATTACATCATATCTGTTACTTATTCCTGAGAGGCTAAGGGTTCACCACCCAGGGACCAGACACAGAGATGATTATATAATCCAGGTCAGGCAGGAGGCAATGCTGAACCCTCCTGCAGACAGAACTGCATGCAATGAACAAGTCAGGAGTTCTGGGATAGGTACTGATATCTTTGCTGTTTCTTTGACTTATATTAGAGATTTCCTTATTTTTTTAATGCTTTTTTGAAAGAAGGTATTTTATATAAACAAAGGAACATATGAAATAGTATACACATTTTTATTTTAGTTAGTTGTACAACTTGTTTATTTTAAATACATAGAAATAGGGAATATAAAAGGAGCAAACATGCATTATGGAAATGGTCAGATGTCCTTTATTATTTTAAAAATTTATCTGTTATACTATGCATTATGTATAACATACATATTATATTTCTATAAATGCTTTAAGTTTTAAAGGAAAGTAGTTTTGCTTAATTATGTCTTTCTAAGCAGATATATGTGTTAAGTCCTAGGGTTGAAAACCTGAACAGTGATCACTAGACCACTGTTCCAATGTTCTTCTCTATCCCTCATCTACATTCAACTCCTGTTTTTTAAATTCTCCTAGAATATAAGAGGACAAGTGGAGGAGAAGGGAATGACAGAGGATGAGAGGGTTGGATGTCACCTTTGACTCAATGGACATGAGTTTGAGCAAGCTCTGGGAATTGGTGATGGACAGGGAAGACTGGCGTGCTGCAGTCCATGAGGTCACAAAGAGTCAGACCCAACTGAGTGACTCAACAGACTAACTGATGACATTATATATATCACATAATTGGTTTGGGTAAAATATAACAGTGGGACATAGAATTCCATTGTCCTTCTAAAGACAAGTAATTCTTAAACCAAAGAAAGGCAGAACTCAGAGGTACTGAAGAGAAATCTGGCTCAAATAAAATAATCAAACAGTATTAAATTTTTTAGGGAATTAGAGTGGGGCCACAGCTCAGTTGTGAATATCTCTGAGGTTACAGAAGTGTGACCATGAGAGTATTTATGTTATGTGTCTTATGAAACCATTATGGCAGAATACAAAGTGTGGAAGAGAGTAGGTTAGGGCAGAAAGGACTCACGCAACAAACAAAGCCTTCTTTCTTGCCTCTATGATCCTTGCTACCAGCATCTCTGCAATTGGATCTCAAATGTTCTTCATCATCTCCCTGGTATAACTGAAACTTCCAAGCAGAAGAATGGTCAACACTGGCATGTTACTCTATGTGCATCTCAGCATTTAGTTCATAGAGCCCCTTCCACCCTCTTATCCAAAAATCACCACGCTCTCTGTCCCAGCAGGTCCTGAATCATGAACCATCTATCCGTCCTATGATGAGGTTGGAGGGACTTGAGAGTTAATGGTGAAGTGAGGACTTCTTATATTCAGAACTGGCTATAGTTCTGCTTTCTCCACAAGGGGAATAAGAAAGCAATATATTCATTACCTGTGCTTCTTACTACTGTTCTCCATCACAGGGTATAACAACATTTCTACATCATTGAAAAACAAAACAAACAAAAAAAAAAACCCAGCAATCTTGTCAAAAGACAAGTTATGTGAACCACCCAATTATCAGACCCTTGCTTCACTCAGAGCACATCATTTTGTTAGTATTAGTCAGAAGTAGTAAAGTGTTAGTCACTCAGTTGTGCTTGACTCTCCGACCCCATGGACTATAGAGCCCACCAGGATCCTCTGTTCATGAAATTCTCCCGGCAAGAATACTGGAGTGGATAGCCATTCCCTTCTCCAGGGTATCTTTCCGACCCAGGGGATCAAACCCAGGTATCCTGCATTGCAGGCAAATTCTTTACCATCTCAGCCATCAGGAAAGCCACAAACATAGTCATAAATGCTACACAAGTTGGATTGAAAACAGTCTGATTTAGTTTGGATGAAAGGTCACTGCAAAACTATACAGTGCTTTGCAAATGTATTGTTGTCAAAAAATTTGTTTTTCATTTAAATAAAATTGGAGAATATTTCTCAGAGTCTGTTGGCCTCATGCCATCCTAGGAAGGTCTGTCTCTTTTCTTGATTACTGACATCTACAAAAGGACCAGGGGTTTAACTATAAAGATGATAAATTGATATAGTTACCCTCCACTTCCTTTTCTTCTTTCACAACCAGGAATTTCCCAACAGACATGAGTGATGACTGCTCAGAACTGCAGTGTGGCTACTGACTTCACATTTCTAGGGCTTTCAGACAGGAGGCACGTGCAGCAGGGGCTCTTTGGCTCTTCCTGCTGGTTTATGGCATAACTGTGGTTGCCAGTGTCGGGATGATCCTGCTGATCAAGGTGGACCCAAGACTGCACCCACCGTGTATCATTTTCTCAGCAATCTTTCCTTCTGTGATGCCTGCTACTCTTCTGCTATCTCTCCCAGCATGCTGGCTGATTTCCTATCCGAGCATAAAAGGATTCCATTTGACTTGTATGCTATGCAGATGTGTTTCTGGGGGACCTTTGCAGATGTGGAATGTCTCATGTTGGCTGTCATGGCTTATGACCATTATGTAGCCATTTGCAATCCACTTCTTTATACAGTTTCCATGTCCAGAAGACTCTGTACCCAGCTAACGTCTGTTGTCTACGTGGAAGGTTTGGTAGATTCAGCAGTCCACACCTGTTGTATAGTTTGCTTATCATTTTGCAGTTCTGATGCCGTCAATCACTTTTTCTGTGACTTCCGGGCCTTGCTAGCCCTCTCTTCCTCAGATACATCCAGCAGTGGGATAATGCTGTTCATATCCAGTAGTTGTGTTGTGGGGACCAGCATTATCATTGTCCTCCTCTCCTACAGCTACATCATAGCAACCTTCCTTAGGATGAACTCAGCCAAGGGGAGACGCAAAGCTTTCTCTACGTGTGTCTCCCATTTAACTGCTGTGGCTATATTTCATGGCATGCTCCTGTTCATGTATTTCAGACCCAGCTCAAGTTACTCCATGGACACAGACAAAATAATCTGTCTTCGACACAGTTGTCATCCCCATGTTAAACCCATTCATCTACAGTTTAGGAATAAGGATGTGAAAGTTGCCATCAAAAAAGTAATCAGTAGTAAATTGTGTTCTGACTGATACAGTGTTTTCAAGCAAAACTACATATGTAAAGATTTTGAGAGCTGAAGTTCAGGTACTGATAGATTCTTGCAGTCTCACCCTTACAGTCTTCTGGATATTACCTATTAGTTACCTTTGTGCCTAAATTGAGTGTTGAAAATAGTCATTGGTGATCTTAATTTGTCTCCAGACTAAGAAAGGGGAGCAATATGCTGTTTTGCAGGGAGGGTCTTTTTTATACCTCTTTCCTTGGGTAAGCCTACTGTGAGATTGCACTTACCAAGCTATCCCTCCGCCTATGTCAATTCAACTTACCATCCTATGATTTCAGTACATTTTTTAAACAATATGTTTAATAAAGTTGCTCAGCAATAAGAGAATATTAGTGAGTGAAATAGTTTTTTTTTGTACACTTTTTATGTACTTGTATCACTCTATAACTGTGTCATCATAGCATGTAAAATTGTAAAGGCAGCGAATAAATACTTTCATATACAAAATAAATTCATAAATAAATAAGAATAAACATAAAACCATGTATTGTAATTAAAACCTCGATAGATACAAGTTCCTTTCTTTTCTTGTTCACCCATTATCTATTTGGATATTTATATTGCTGGGCTTCAGAATGTCATTCAAAAACACACTGAATAAATGAATGAGGACCCCTTGCATTATTAAGCAAAGGCGTCCTTGTAAAATTTCCAAATACACTAGCAAGAACCCCTCTCTTTATTTCACTTTATTCTAGTACATTTACTGTGCCTTCCAGATGGTAAAGAACTTACCTGCCAATGCAGGAGAAATGAGATGTAGGCTTGATCCCTTAATGGGGAAGATTCCCTGGAGGAGGGCATGGCAACCCACTCTAGTATTCTTGCCTGAAGAATCCCATGGACAGTCAAGCCTGGTGGGCTTTAGTCCATGGGGTTGTTAAGAGTCAGGCACAACTGAAGCGACTTAGCACACATGTGTATTCAGTGTAACAGAAATATATCTCTGTTTCATGCCTCCAGACTCAGTTGAATGAGTAACAGAGACAGGGATCACAGGGACTGACAGAACTTCATGAAGAGTCTATTCTTTATAATTCTGCCCCAATAATATCACTAAGTAATCTTAGAATCATGTGTACTAGATTGCTGTTACACTTCAGAGACTGGTTATCATCCTGTGGATGTTCTATCTTGCCAATATTGCAGAGAACAGATACGGTGCTCTTCACAGATGTACAGAAACTCATGATTAGAAGTTGGGGGATGAAGAACCTGGGTCTTCTTTAAAGGTCACTGGAAAAGACAACTACACCTCTTGGGATGTTCCTAGCATTAGCCTTTGGCTGCCGGGGGCCAGCGTGAGGAACTCAGCCCATGGCAAAGGTCATGAGGAAGGAGGCTTCGGCATACACANTTTTTCTAAGATAGAATTTTGCTATAAGAATATACTGTTTTGTTGGACAAGGACTTTGAAAAGCCACTTAAGCTGTAAGGTAAAAAGAAACCTCTGTGATTTTCCCACTTTGCTGGCAAAAGGCCATGTGGGACGATTGATAGTGACAGTTCTGCTAACTGTCCGGGTTTTGTTTTGCTGAGTAGTAGACAGGTAAGTGGAAGGTGTTGGCTATATTTCTTGACACAACATAGAGGACTCTTAGCTTCCCAGAGAAGGAGAAAGCAGGCTGGGAAGAGGAACTTAGATGGGAAGACATGGTGATTTAACAAGCAGTTTTATTAAATAGAATGTAATATGAATCCTCTTCCCCATCTTACAACTACATCTTCAGTATAATATCTGTATCTCATCAATTGCTGACTTAAAATTATTTGGGGAAAGTGCAACAAAGTTATCTGAGGAGCACAGCCAAGGCAATGTGTGAAAGACCAGTGGGTCCAGGAAGCAGAATATCTGATACTATGTAATATCCCCATGAAAAATTAAGGATTGTTATTACTTTTAATACTGGCTTTTATAAGAAAGCAATCAGGTAGGAATATGAATTCTCATATTTAAAATTAAGAATAATAACAATGCTTTCAGTATCTCTTTTTCTACGGTTTTTCTGTACAAAATTTTCTGTTTAGCTGCCATAAAAGGAAACAAAAGTGAGGAAACCAGAAAAATAAGTGGGATAATAAGATTAAGTGTTGTCAGTTGGTGCTTAGTAATGTTACCTCTTTTACATTCACTCTAAATCACAAGTAGACTAAAATCTACATTTCTCAGATACTCTGTTATATCTAAGAATGTGGATGAAATATAGACTCTAGGAGCAAGGTAAACTGCTGCGAGATTCAGAAAGCAAATAAAGGTGGAGGCATTCTTCAGAGGCTGCAGGTACTGTCTTAACTCTAGGGATCACTGCTGTGTCATGGGGGCAGCAGTTTCCTGACCAGATCATAGCTACTGTGATGGACCCCCAGACTGCTGCTGCTACCACCATTTGAATAATTTTATAAGCAATTAATTTTCTGTCTTAAATCTTCTTTGAAGTATCTATCAGAGATTTGTTTCCCTCACTACATCCAAACAGCAAATGACATATGAAATCAATCATACTAATAAATCACCAGATTTAAACAGTCAATGGTTTAATTTGTAATCAGCATCTCTCTTCAAACTGCTCTGTAAGAGGAAAGAAAGTAACCTTCTTCTTGCTAGCTTAATTTGTTCAGAAAAAAAATGCTATTAATATTTAGGAAACACCCACTAGGCAATAGGACTACTTATTCAATTTATGAAAAACTTTGCCACCATGGGGTATGCAATTCTACACTTTAAAGCATTCAATTACCATCAGTAAAACAGAGCAGCAACTATTAAAACAGCCAAATTGAATAGAAATTCCTTAGAAAGCAACTTAAATGAACCTTGTACTGGGGCGTAAAGGTCAGTATGTGGACATCTTAGCAAAGCAGAGAATTCGGGTAAATGCCTTATCTACCTCCAGCAAAGCATATGCAAGACATGTCACTCCTTCCACCCCCTTTCTTGGATCATTTATCTCTTTTGAAATTGCTACTCTACCCACATTGCTAACATCCTTAAGAACTCAGGTGAAATCTTATCTCATCTGGGGAGATTTCCCTGACCCACTTGGCATGATTTTCCCTTCATCTGCCATTTTATAATTCTCATATATATTCCATATCCCATTCTTTCTGATTAGGCACTTTCATCCCTATTAACTTTTTCCAGAAAAATAAAACACATGATAATTCCCTGAAATTTACCAAACTATAAACTCAAGACACTAAGGACTGGACATTCTCTTTTGAGCTTTCAATTGGTTTGCTTATTTATTTTGTCACTTCTTTATCTTCAGCACCTAGCTCAGTGCTTGGTATTTGTTAGGCTTTCAATAAATATTTGCTGCACAAATAAACTTTGTTATCAACAGATATGAGTCCACCAAAAATCCATGCATCCTGTCCATAATATAAAGTGGTTCATGGGACTAAATTCCCAGCTCCCTCACATCCTGGGGTGGCCACTTGTCCACTTCTTACCAGTAGAACACAAACAAGACTACAGTGTGTCCTTTCTGGGCTGGAATAGTAGAAGCAGGTCCCCTTCCTTTCCAATGACTGGAAACAAAGAGGTTCAAGGTCCTAGGTGGTTAGGGATCCACAAAACGAAAGAAGCCTAGATTCCCAGGTTACCAAGTGGGAGGAGAAAAAAGCTGTTTGCCCATTGTGAAAACCTATACTGAACACTTACATAAGTGATAAATATTTATTTTATCATCTACATACAAATCTGTACATGACTGTCTATGGAAATTGTATTCATAGTAACTAAAAATCCAAATGTTATTTAATTAGTAAATGGACAAATACTTTGTGGCATATCCATACAATGAAACACTACTCAGCGCTAAAACGGAAATGTATCAATACCAGTGATGCATGCAAACATGAATGAATCTCCAAAAGCGTAACACTAAGTCAAAAGAGGCAGACACAAAAATCTACATACTTTTAGTATAATATCAATTAATATAATATTAATATAATCTGGAGAAGACAAAATAATAGGAATAAAACAGCAGAATAACAGTTGCCAGTCTCTGGGAGGGAAGGATTAATTCCAAAGGGTCACAAGGGAACTTTTTAGGGTGATAGAAACATTATACCTCTTAATTGTAATGGTGAATATACAAATAAAAAGATTTGTCAAAACTCAGGGGTGAATTTTACCACACATTTAACAGAGATGAATTTCACCACATTTAAAAAAAAAAAATCTACTGTGCTAACACATTAGAACCGCATGGTTGATTTGATACATAGCCAAATATGTTAATGCCTTCCAAGCTAATACATGAAAAAAGGATAAAGCAAAACCCATACCAGAAGCTGTTTCTGCATTCTCCACAAATATCTGTATGTTGCTGAGCTCATAATAAGTGCTCAGGCAAAAAATGTATTGAAGAAATTTTTTTTCTCTCTCAAAATTTTTACATTCTGTAGTTTACCTACCATCATTTATATATTCACTCATCCACCGCCTCCTATCACTGCACACCATAAAACAAAAGCTGTCAAGCCCTGAACTCCACAAACACATTTTTCAAATACTTTTCATGCAAGTAATCAGGCACTGGCCTGTTTTATTCATAAGATGATTTTTCTTTCTAGCTGCTGGAGCCACTTAAACATTTAATATCCATAAAACTGCTTTAATTTTTTAAGAACATAAATGGGGATTCCATTGCACTGAATATGGAATTATTTGGTGTCATAGCAACAAGCCTCATTGTGCCATTCAGAATTCACTCACTGTGGGTAGTTCTTAAACAAATAGTCTGACCTCTTCGGTCATCCTTCTTACTCACAGATTTAGAATCCTAGGCTCCCGACACTCCCTGACCTTTCACCTTGAAACCATTCTTTTCTACCTTGAGAGAAGTTAATATCCCTACCATTTTATTACACCTATTCCCCAAAGTTAACTAAAAAAAAAAAAAAGAAAGAAAGAAAGAAAGAAAGAAAAGGCTGTGGAAAAAATTAAAGGAACAAGCAGATTCTCTATTTAGTATGATTTTCTAGAATATATTCCCCAAGAATGTGCAGAGTTAGAATATTAAAGCAGTTTATAAAGAAGACAGTGGGGGCTTTAGAATCAGTCAGATGTGCATTGGATTTCAATTCATATTATTTACTGGAAAATGGACATGTAATTTAAGCTCTCTGAGCTTCATTTTCTCATTCATAAAAATGAAATAAAAATAATTATCAATAAAGTGTTAAGGATTTTATATATGTATTATCCTTCCCAAGAACTTTTGTTTTGATTAGTAACACTGGGTAGAGAGGAAATACTGAAATCCAAGGCGTGATTCTTATTAAGGGAAGAATATCAAGTGTAAAAAATATTAGGCCACTCTTGCATCTCAGAGTTAAAAATGGTCCAGAAATGAAAGTACTTCCAAATTTGAAACAATTTGTTGTGATGTAAGGAGAGACATAAATGAAAACCTAGGCCATGAGCCCTTACATGGTCAAGAACATTATGTTTTTTTACCATGGTAGCCTCAGCCTAGGTTTCCCTGGTGGCTCAGTGGTAAAGATTCTGCCTGCCATTCAGGAGACTTGGGTTTGATCCTTCTGTCGGGAAGATCCTTTGGAGTGGGAAATGGCTACCCATTCTTGTATTCTTGCCTGGAGAATTCAACGGACAAAGGAGATGGTGGGCTACAGTTCATGCGGTTACAGAAGAATCGGCCACAGCTTAGGGAGTAAACAACAAGAGTCCCAGCCTAGCACACAGTATTTGATCAAGTCACTAAATGTTGAAGGAAAAGGGAGATTCCAGACCCACCTCACCATCACAGATGTCATCACCCCCAGGGGTCTTGGTTTCCTCATATATGAAGTGATTATCTAAAATGGTGCTTCCAGCCCTGAAATACAACCATGTATGGCTCCTAAAAGTGAACAGGGCCTTAAGGGGTCATCTAGTTTAATATTGTTCCTGTTGTCTCTGCTTTCACCCCTGGCAGGAGGGCACTTAAACCTTCCATGATGGATTGTTGCTCATCCTTTTGATAGAACAAATGTAAATGACATTGGGTGATATTTCTGTGTCTCCCCTTCCATACCATTAATAATTCCCTGTCTTATAAAAAATGCACAATGCCTACTAACTGAAATGTCAAAACTGACATGCTGAGATTATAGTTACTCTAGGAGCAGAGTCAAATACCTCTGAAAGAGCAATTTGTATTCTTGGGTCATTCACAGACCTAGAGATCCTGCATAGTGCCTTGACGTTATCAGAGGCACGTGGAAGGGAAATCTGTCTCTCAAGACATATTCTTACTCTGGTCAGACAATTAATGAGAGAGGCTATTAAAGCTAATCTCTTCTTGTTAGCATTTGGAAAGGAGCTCCCTGGAAAGTGGGTTAAAAAAGAAGACATTAAAATAGAGGAACTAAGTTTGGTGATGGAGCTCTTCCCGCTTTGGATGGATGATGGACAGATAATGTGAAAAGATGATGGATGACTCAATAATGTGGACAAATGACAGAGAGAAAAAGCTGCCTTCTGTAGCACGGTGACATTCCTGGGGATTTTGCCTTACTCACAGGAATACAACTGCTCTGTGGATTAATTAAGTACTCAGTCATTCCTAGGACCAAAAGAATATAACTTGTAATTTTAGAAACTTTTTAACGCTAATTAAACAAAAGGGTGGCCTCTTCACCTTTTCTTATAATGAAATCTCTTCCTTAGGTCTTTATGACGAAGGGGTTTAATGGAAGGCTTGGTTAACACTATTAAAATTTGGCAATCGAATCATAATAGGATAGTTAGCATGGCTTGGGGGCAGGGGTGAAGTGGAGGGGGTCAGAGGATGAGGAGCAGAAAAGACTGAGTCAACAGGTATTTTAGGCAATCTAGGGCAGGCTCTGCTGGGTAACAAATTCCAAAATCTCACATCAAAATTTTATTTATTT
Source organism: Oreotragus oreotragus (assembly GCA_006410675.1). Lineage (NCBI taxonomy): Eukaryota > Metazoa > Chordata > Mammalia > Artiodactyla > Bovidae > Oreotragus > Oreotragus oreotragus. The sequence continues at coordinate 1,633 of SJYX01004272.1, read as the reverse complement.
TTGTCTCTTGCAAAAGAATATTTCATGACCAAGAACTTCTCCAGAGCATCTGGCCTCCATGTAGCAATGCTGTGATCCAGAATCCTTGGATCTGATGGTTCTTCCATCTCAACATAACGATTCCTCAGTCTTCAGGGCAGAAAAAAGAGAGAGTAGAGAACTAGCCAACGCTGAGTACCACACAGAACAACTTTGGAGAGGCCAAGAGCCCCTGGCCCCCAAGCCATCTAACTGTGAAGCTGACCCTCCCTGACTCAGCTCCATCACGCACGATCCTGTCACCCTCCTCCTGCCGCAATGCTGAAAGTTAGATAAGCCGATATGAGGATTTTATATATGACAACTGAATTTCAATAGGAGCTTCCCTGCTGGCTCAATGGTAAAGAATCTGCCTCCCAGTGCAAAGACTTGGGTTCAACCCCTGGGTTGGGAATGGCAACCCACTCCAGTATTCTTGCCTGGGAAAATCCATGGACGAGGAGGCTGGTGGGCTACAGTCCATGGAGTCACAAAAAAGTCAGACACAACTTAGTGACCAGACAACAACAACAAGAGAGAAGAAGAGACAGCCCATTCATGGAGCCCAGTGTGAGGAAGGGGCAACAGGTACTGAGAACCAATAGAGGCGATCAGAATCCCTATACTGGTTCCTGAAGTGGTTGAGGCCCCTGAAAGACCCAGACTTCTGTTCATCTGGAATGTTCCTCCACCCCAGAGTGGCTGTCCTGACATCTGCTTCTTCCCCTCTAGCCAGGTCTCACGGCTGGTACCCTTGGTCCCAGCATGATACTCAGCCAGACTCCAGTGCAAACATGGCCTTTCAGTGAGGGAGGCATGGAGACCCCACATCCACAGTGCAGTGCTCAGCCACTTGGCAAAGCCAACTTTGAAGTTCCCTTGTAAGGGCTAAGCACAGAGCTAGCACATTCAACTCCTGAAGAGACAGGTCACAAGTAAAGCTCTCATTTTATATGAACAAACTCTTAATCCTCTTAACAATGTAGAATGTGGAGCCAGCAATCAAGTTCACTATATATAACTACTGCTAAAAACATCCAGCCTCCTCCAGGCCCCTAAACCATCTCAGACTGGAGTCTAACCTGCCTCCCAGAGACCTTCCAGTGACTGCAGAGTGTTCCTGAGCCCCATTATCTGTGACTGGATGCTCTTCTCTTACTGGAAAGGCTCCTTAAGTTTGACCATTTGTTTAATTTTCATTTTTTAAAAATAATCCTTTCTAGGTTGGGCATACCTAAGGCCACCCCCAGCTTCAGTACTTCACTAGCAGAACTTCTCACAATATTCAGCATACAGTCATTTTCATGACTCTGATTTACTACAACAAAAAGATATGAAATAAATCAGCAAAGAGAAAAGGTGCATGAAATGAACAGAGGAGACCAGACACGAGCTCCCAAGAATCTTCCTGTGCGGAATCACTCACAATGTGCTTAATTCTTTCAGCATCAAATGACAACATCTGTGAAATGCCATCTACCAGGAAAAGCATTTGAGCCTGAGAGTCCCGGGCTTTGACTGGGGCTGTTCACATAGGCAGTCTCTGCCTCAGTTCAGTTCAGTTCAGTCACTCAGTCGTGTCTGACTCTTTGCGACCCCATGAATCGCAGCATGC
>SJYX01004271.1:92502-133626 GCA_006410675.1 Oreotragus oreotragus | reverse complement strand
CTCCTCCTGCCCCCAATCCCTCCCAGCATCAGAGTCTTTTCCAATGAGTCAACTCTTTGCATGAGGTGGCCAAAGTACTGGAGTTTCAGCTTTAGCATCATTCCTGCCAAAGAAATCCCAGGGCTGATCTCCTTCAGAATGGACTGGCTGGATCTCCTTGCAGTCCAAGGGACTCTCAGGAGTCTTCTCCAGCACCACAGTTCAAAAGTATCAATTCTTTGGCACTCAGCCTTCTTCACAGTCCAACTCTCACATCCATGCATAGCTAATGGCAAAGAATTAACTAAGGAGATAATACTTAGTTTTACAAGATTTATTAACTCTTTGGTGATAAAACTGTCTTCTCTCTTGCCAGGACACATGGGGAACCTTTCACAAGAGATTTATCTCCTTTTAGGGAAGAAGGGAAAAAGGAAGCAAAGGCATTCAGAGTGACCTTTCTGCTTCTGCTCCTTCCCCAATTGCTTTAGTTTAAGATACTCCACATGCCAAAGTTCCATCACTTCAGTCATGTCCAATGCTTTGCAACCCCACGGACTAGAGCCCACCAGGCTCCTCTGTCCATGGGAGTCTCCATGCAAGAATTCTGGAGTGGGTTGCCATGCCCTCCTCCAGGGGGTGTTCCTGGCCCAGGGATGGAACCTACTTCTCTGTCTCTTACATCTCCTGCATTGGCAAGTGGGTTCTTTACCACTAGCACCACCTGGGAAGCCAAATATATATATATTTTTTTTAAATTGTATATGTTTACATATATATATGATAGCCTGACTGAACATCAGTATCAATGCCAATTTCCTGATGTATATAACTTTGCTCTGGTTATATAAGAAACATTTTCATTTTTTCCATAAAAACACATGAAAGCATTTAGATGCAAAGGGGCAGCACACCTGTACATACGTTCAGTGTAAGATGGGGGTGGGGATGGGGGGATGGTAGGGTGAGGGGTAGAGGATGGGGAAGCTACCGTCCTACCCAGGGAAGCCTTCTCAAAATTTCTCTTACTACCCAGGGAAGCTAGATACAGGTTAAATATTTGTACTACTTGTTTTTCCATATTTTTGCAATTTTAAAATTATTTTATAATAGAGAGTTACAAGAAAGCATATCCTTTCAATTTGGTGGAAATGTAGAAGATGGTACAGAAAATTCATCTGTGGGGGTTAAAGAATAATCTCAGGAGACAATGGTATTATTATCAGGTTTCATAGGAAATAAGAACAAAGAGGCCTTAATCCTCTCTATCAGGGTGCATGATCTCTCTGGAAATGCAAAATAAGTATTGAATTAGAAAATTAAGAATGCAAAGATAGTAAGAAAGCACCTTGCCATTTTAAATGTATTTAAACATCTAAATCTAACAGATAAACGTCATGGCAAATTAAAAGGCATCTCTCAAGTTATCTGGGAAAAGCAATTTAGTCAACAATTACTGATATGAGACTCAATCTATCTTTGGCCAATTTGACAAGACTAGAGTCAGGAAGAGGTATTCAAGTGCTACTGAGGAGACAAACATATTCTACTCATCTTCAAAAATGCAGAGCTTAGAGAGAAGAGAAAGTTAACTTTGACATTATAGACAGAATTCTTGAACAGATTTTAAAATATTGGGCCATGGCAATTTAAAGAAAAGAGATAATCACTGCAAGGATCACTGAGATCAAACCAAGTCAAACTAACTTCACTTCCTTTTTCTGGGAAACTCAGTAGACATGCATGTCAGTAGCAAATCACGCCGAATTTTGCTACCAGGAAATCACTGGTAACATTTTACAACAACAAACCATCATGAACAGAAGGATATGGGTTGATCCCACATTCTAATACAGTTGGTAGGAAATGGGTTTAAAAATCACTCAGATCATTGTTTCAAACTGTGTTCAAGCTGGGAAGAATAACTTCATACTATAAAGGACTCCATGCTTGAAAGGCAAACAAATATTGCCAAATTTATTGGGCATGGCCTCAGACTCAAACTACAGAAGCAGAAATGAAGAACGTTTCCACAAGTTGGAATTACTGTATGACATAACAAAGCTATTAGTTCAGTAAATTTCATCAGATGGATAATTTGGAAATTAGTGGAAACATAGAAGTAAAATGTATTATAATGGCCAACACACAGAGATTGATATTGCTAGTATACCGATTCATCTTCTTAATTGTGTGTATATGTATGTGTGTGTACTTTTAAGTGGAAATACACTGCATATTCATCTATTACTTCATTTAGTAAATATATACGGCATGTTTGCCAATGCCTGGCACTATTCTAGGCACTGGGAAAAGTGAAAGTGAAAGTCAGTTGTGTCCAACTCTTTGTGACCCCTGCACTCGACAATCCATGGACTTCTCCAGGCCAGAATACTGGAGTGGGTAGCCATTCCCTTTCTCCAGGGAATCCCAACCCAGGGACTGAACCCAGGTCTCCCGCAGGGCCAGTAAATCCTTTACTGTCTGAGCCGCCAGGCAAGCATAAGAATACTGGACTGGGTAAGCTATCCCTTCTCCAGCTCAGCTATCAGGGAAGCCCTGACACTGCAGAAAATCAACTGTACATAAAAGAGTAACTCTTCAACTCACGCAAGTTATAATCTACATATAATTGAATTTTTTTTCACTTAAAATTACAATGAAAGTATTTTTACGCCATTAAATATTTTTAAATGGCAGTAAATAACTGTGCAATGTTTCATTAGTGATATGAGGCATTTAACTACTTCCCTATTGTTGAAAGTCTAATTTCAGATTCTGTTGTCATAAATAACACTGAACATTTTTGTGCATAAATCATTAATCCCATTTCTCATTTATTTCCCATGTAACATTTCCTGGATCATATGATGATAACTCTTTCTCAATAGTTTCCAATTGGCTTCTGCAAAGATTGTAACTATTTATACTCAAACAAGTAATAAATGAATGTGTGTATTTTCCTTACCATGAGTATTAAATTAAAATTTGAAAACAAACCAACTGACATTTGGCAATTTGATGGATAAAATTTTATTGAGATTTTAATTTGCATTTTTATTACAAGTTGGGACTGAATTTTTATGTGTTCATTAGATATTATCATTTTTTCGTTGTCTGTAATATATTCTATTGGTAAGTAGAATGTTCACCTTGTTTACATTATTTGCAAACACTCTTTAGATAGGTAGTAAAATATAAGGAATAAATCTTTAATAGATAAACCTTACATGGGAAAAATATGAAAATAAAAAGTTAAGTCAATCTTTCTCTCTCTCTCTCTCTCTCTGTCTCTCATACGCACACACACAAATCCAAACACAAGATGGAAGATTCCTGACTTAATTGTACTACAACTCTATTTCAAAAAACAAAAGGGCTTTCAGATAATATGCAAATAATGACCAACAGTAAATATATATAAAGAAAAAACAATATTAAGGGAAATCATGTGTTCAGTGTGGGATAACAATTCTACTGATTTTTAAATGTATAAAACACCCCTCAAATTTGAATTCACACTTAAGAGTGAAACTGACAAGACTTTTCAAGAAGACAGTGACCGGAAACAGAGTTTAAAATTATACTGTCAGCAAAATTAGAAGGGAGGATATTTATATTTACAAACGTTGTTTTCCTCTTTCAACCATAAAAAAGGAGTGTGTACCAGAACAGACAAATGCGGTGCTATAGGGCCCTGAGCTAATACAGCCTCTTCGGTGGTGGTTTACTCTCTTAAGCCTTGTCCCACTCTTGCGACCCCACAGACTGTAGCCCACCAGATTCCTCTGTTCACGTGATTTCCCAGGTAAGAACACTGTAGTGGGTTGCCATTTCCTCCTCAGGGGATCTTCTCGACCCAGGGATCAAAATCAGGTCTACTGCATTGCAGGTGGATTCTTTACCAAATGAGCCACCAATTATTGAGTACAGGAATAAATGAATGAGTAAATGAATAAATGACCAAATAAGCAAAACTGAGAAAGGAACCAAAATTGATCACCTAAAATGAACAGAAGTTCCAATATATATGGTTCAGTCAACATAAGACTTACCTTTCTAATCATTAGATCTTACCATCAAAGAGTGGGCCACCTCAAGCAATAGTGAGCACCTCAGGATTTTTAAGTATGGAGGAGAGGAAACTGGGGTGACATGGAGACTGAGTTAGCATGAGTTAGCCAGATACTCAGTAAAGCCACTCATTTCTACGATTCTTAACTTCTATGAGAGAAGACAAGCTTATTACCATTTAGGAACCCACAAAGGAATAAGCAGATGAAACGAAAGCTGAGAAATAGAAAAAAAAGCTCTTATTTCAAGTCTGAGGTGCAGGCAATAGATTGAAGAATAGATTATGGTGAAAACCAGAGCATCTGAAAGCATACTTGAGAAGCCTGAGGGTTAGAAGCTCCGAGTCTAAATGACTTCTGAAGTCATGCAGATTCGTTTATACCACTTTTTGTGTTTTAGAATGGAATTATAAATTTTAATGTGATATCTGACCAAAATGTTGAATGAACAGAAAACGTTAGTGAAGTGTACTTCATTCATATTCAATTGGAGGAGGGGGCGTTGTGGATAAGAAAGAACACTCAGTAGACATGATAGTGTTTCATTATTATTAGCATTCTTCAGTTAAGCACGGCAGGCTTGACGGAGTAAGTTATTCTAGAGAATGGGTATAATCGAGATGAAAATCTTCCTCTAAACTTTTATACCTAATACATTAACTGCAATCAGGTTTCCAGCCAAATTAATCAAACAGATACATAAACTATTTAAGATGTTCGAGTGGGAGAGACAGAGCCACTCTTTCGAGGCTCAGTCTGCCAAAAACCATTGGAGGCGTCTCTCTTTCTAATATTAGATACTACAATTGGACCTCCGCCTCCTGTCTCCAGATAACTACTCGGTGGGGCTGACTTTCTCTCAGCTTATGTGAAGACAGAGGAGAACAAAATTCGTGACATCCTGGGATTTTGCCAGGATTCAGTGGGTGGTAGAACCAGGGCTGAAGGCCAAGGGGCAAATCCACTCACTGACTGCACAAAACACACCCTCATGCCTCTGTTGATTAAAGCATCATATTAGTTTTTTTTTTTTTTTTCTTTTGTTTTTTTCCTGAGCGTGGGGGTAGGGAGGAAATAATCTACTTTTTAAAAGTGTCTCTCCAAGAAAAATAGTTCCAAGTTTAGGCTGGTATACTGTTGGGGGTGGGGAGGGGGGACAGCTAAAATAAAAAGCTTAGCTGTAGTTCATTAACTTTAATTGGTTTTTGTTGCCTCTCCTCAGGTTTCCTGGATCTTTCAGCTCTCTCCTCCCCCTACTCTCTGCTTCCCCTTCTTCTACCTCTCGCCTCCTCCCCCTCCAATCTGGCTTTCCCTCCTTCCTGGCAGCATTTTTAGCTTTAATTTGATAGTAAAAAACTGAATCCAAAGTTACAAAATTCTTCAGATTCAACTTCTTTGAAAGAAAAAGAAGTTTTGGAAAAAGAATGGATATCTCAACTTAAACCTCACTCTGCTTAAAGGCACATGTCCTCACGGGCGGCAGGTGCTTTATGAAGGTGAACTGGATCATACAAACTCATGAAATCGTTCATCTGTGTAAACAATATCTTCTGGCAGGCTGGCTTAGTAAAAGCGCTGTTCTGGGCCCTGGGTACTAGCGGAGAACAAGCAAGTCCCCATTCTCATGGAACGTAGAAATTTACCGGAAAGACGGACAGAAACAAATGAACACACCAATATATTAAAACTTGGTAGTGAAAATCCTATGGAAAAAAAGCATAAAGCTGTAAGGAATAAATTAGTGTTGGGGTGCTGCTTTAGAGGGCCAAGGCTTCTTTCAGGAAGTGACTTTTGGACCCCTAAGAAAGTGAGAGTGCAAACCTTGCGACCTCGCGGGGGAACTCTGTTCCAGAGAGGGGAATGTGCAGCGGCAAGAAGGCCAATATATACAGAGTGAGGTTAGCGTGAGGGGCGAGGAAGAAAAGCAGGTTAGCAATAAAGGAAAGGAAAAAAGGTATTAATGAAGCAACTTTTCCATTCATCTCCTATCACTGGAGAGATAGCCGTATGCATAAGCATTCTATAAAATCTATTAGGTTCTAAACCATTGCTGTACCAAGATGTCCTAAGCATGCATTTCTGAAATGAAACAGAATTCCTCACTTATACAGATTCTTTTTAAAACCAAAGCAAAAACAGAAAGGAATGCTAAATTGCTTTTTGGTCCACTGGATGATTTCCATTAGCCTTGACTTATTTTAAGTTCAAGGCACACACACAAGTACTAATTTTCATCACTAATATAGTTCGATCCAACCTGATTTACCCAGGCAGAACTGCAGCTAAACCTCAGACTTAATTCAGTGCTTCCTAACAGAAGTGAGAGCTTCCAACTTCGGAAGAAAAAAAAAGTTTTACAGAAACAAAACACTGATGGACTATAAATACTGTTGGACCATAAAGAAGGCTGAGCACCGAAGAATTGATGCCGGGAGAAGGGGATGACAGAGAATGAGATGGCTGGATGGCATCACTGACTCGATGGACATGAGTCTGAGTAAACCCCGGAAGTTGGTGATGGACAGGAGGCCTGACATGCTGCAGTTCATGGGTTGCAAAGAGTCGGATATGACTGAGTGACTGAACTGAACTGAATGATTAGGCAGAGTATTGCCCTGGCACCAAGAAAACAAAGCCAGTCCTGGTATATGTTGACTGGAAAATCGTATTTCTCTGTTCCAGGGTCCTCATCTGTACAAAGTAAGTATGCTGAACTGATGCTTTCTAAAATCTATTTGAGATATTATGATTGATCATTAAAAGATTCAAAAAAGATTTGAAATAGATCTTTGGGTAATAAATCCATATCCATGACTCAATATGCTTTAGTAACACTGTATTAAGCAGAATACTTGTCAAGACTGACAACTGTCCCAAATGTAAAGTAGCTTTTGGGCAAGAATAGAAAAGAAAAGGCAAAATGGGAAGAAAAGATTTTGAAAAGAAACAATGAAAAGGGCTAGGAAAATGAAGTAAAAACAAAATTTGTAGAGCAGTATTATTCTGTAAGTACTCAAAATAACCCCTGGATGCTGAGAGCAGAAAAAAGAAAAGAGGATGTTCATATAGTTCAACACTTGGAAAACAAAGAAGTTCTAATAATAATAGCAAGAGTAATGTAAAATGAGACATTTCTCAGGATATAACTGAATTCATGACCAAGAGAATTCAGGACTTATGTTCTGTTATGGATAAATGATTGTGTTCCCCCTCAAATTAATATGTTGAGGCCCTCACCTCATGATGATGGTAGGTGATGGGACTTTTGGAAAATAACTGGGTTTAAAAGAGGTCATGAAGGTTGAGCTTCATATGGACATTAATGCTCTTATGAGAAAACGATACCAGAGCTTCTTCTCACCACCCTGTGAGGATAAAATGAGAAGGCAGATCTGCATGTCAGGAAGAGAATCTAAACAAGATCTTCTCACCTTTATCTTGGACATCTCAGATTCAGAACTGTGAAATATAAATGACCATTGTCTGTTGTTGAAGCCATTCAGTCTATGGTATTTTGTGATAACAGACCAAACTAAGACACATTCATTTGATACATTGCTCAATGATTTATCCCCTGGTGGCTCGGTGGTAAAGAATCTGCCTGCCAATGCTGGAGATGTAGGTTTGATCCCTGGGTCGAGAAGATCCCCCAGAGGAGAAAATGGCAGCCCACTCCAGGACTCTTGCCTGAAAAATCCCATGGACAGAGGAGCCTGGGGGGCAACAGTCCATGGGGTCCCAAAGAGTTGGACACAACTGGGCGTACACGCACATGACAGTGATCTATCGGATGAGAAAGGTCATCTGTTAAAAGAATTTAAACCCAGAAGCCTTTGAGGGCTTTTGTTTCTTTGAGAGAAGATGAAAGCATGAGAGAGACTGAAAGGCTCTTTACAAATTCTATTTAAAAAGACAAGGTGGAAGGGAGCAAAAGGAAGTTGAGAAGAAACTTCAAGATGACGACAATACAAGGACTCCTCCATTTTATACCCTTTCCCTTCAACAGGTTCCCTTCTAGACCCAAGACAGAAATAAATGTCAAAGGACTCCGTATGTTTCTGGTAAAGGAGGGATAGAAATTAGGTACAGAGACATTGGATTTAGTAAAGGATAAGCGTCCTAATCCAGGAGGCTGATGCTTGAGGCTTTTCCCATCCAGAAAATAACCCTTCCTCCTTAAACAAATGATATATATTTGCCAAATTTTTTGACCTATAATCATATATGAAATAGGTCAAAGCTTTTGAAAATTGAATAATTAGCCAGATAAGTCTCAAATAATCCACAAAATATCCTTTCTGTGACTCCACATCCCCTAGAATTTTCTCCCTTCTGTTTGACTTCATGATATTTTATTTGAACAGGATTAATTATGTTAAAACAAAAAAGGAAATCCTGCTTTTTGCAATTACATGAATGAAACTGGAGGGTATAATGCTAAGTGAAATAAGCCAAACCAAAAGAGAGAGAGAGATAAATACTGCTTGTTAGCACTTATATGTGAATTAAAAAAAAAAAAAAAAGTAGAGACAAGAGTAGAATGGTAGATGCCAGAGCTGGAGAATCAAGGAAGTAAGAAGAAACTGGTAAAAGGGTCCAACTTTCAGTTATGAGTCAGGTCTGAGGATCTAACATATCACATAGCGAGTATAGCTGATAATACTATATTGTATAATTTAGTAGAGACAAGAGTAGAATGGTAGATGCCAGAGCTGGAGAATCAAGGAAGTAAGAAGAAACTGGTAAAAGGGTCCAACTTTCAGTTATGAGTCAGGTCTGAGGATCTAACATATCACATAGCGAGTATAGCTGATAATACTATATTGTATAATTGAGATTCACTGATAGAGAAGAACTTGTGTTCTCATTTTTAAAAAACGTAAATATGGGAGGTGATTAATTAATTTGAGGGTGGTAATCCTTACACAATGTAAATGTATACCAAATCATGTTGTACACCTGAAATATATTACAATTTGATTTGTCAATTATACCCCAATATGGGCTTCCCTGGTGGCTCAGCTGGTAAAGAATCCGCCTGCAATGTGGGAGACCTGGGTCCGAACCCTGGGTTGGGAAGATCCCCTGGAGAAGGGAATGGCTACCCACTCTGGTATTCTGGCCTGGAGAATTCCATGGACTGTATAGTCCATGGGGTTACAAAGAGTCAGACACAACTGAGAGANAGATATTCCTCGTCCCAGGTAAGGAACAGCATCTGTGCTTTGCTGGAGCAGCCGTGAAGAAATACCCCACGCCCAAGGTAAGAGAAACCCAAGTAAGACGGTAGGTGTTGCAAGAGGGCATCACAGGGCAGACACACTGAAACCATAACCACAGAAAACTAGTCAATCTAATCACACTAGGACCACAGCCTTGTCTAACTCAATGATAAATAAGTTAACAGTAGTTAAACATCTCCTCCAGGAGATATACTATTTCAGTCATTTCACATATGCTATTTTATTAAGTTAGTCCTCAGGATACTATTCACCCTATTTTATAGATGAGAGAGCATTGAGAGTCAGTGGATTTCAGGAACATATCCAAGGCCACAAATAAAATCTGAACTCAGGTCTAAAGGTGGGCTAGTTGTTTTTAAAAAAGCTTGTCAAAAGCAGGGATTATTAAAATGAATATGCTTTGGACACTGGTAATCATCAAGATTTGAGGCTTTTAGCACCTTTGAGACGAGAATTGAGTTCACATTGATGGAACAACATAATCTTTCAGGAAACAACAATTTGCTTGTGTATTATATACAGAACACAAGCCTGGTGCTGTATGAAAGAAATGTATACATACATAGATATATACATGTGCGTATCAGTTTCTCAAGTATTTGACTATTAATTAGCACCTATAATTATAAGCCACCTTCATGCCTCAGCATTCTGTTTTTTATAAGAAAGGGGCAAATAATGATAAAGCCAAATAATATCTGCACATAATTTCCAGGTATGCTTCTGTGTCAATAATCAGTCCATTCAACCTCTTAGCCCTGCTGCAAATATAGCTCCTCCCCCGATCAGGATAATTTCATATTCTCAGTGGCAATCTTGAATACCATGATATCCTCAGTCATCAAAGTTTGAATTATGTTGACTCTAAAATTATAGAAATAGGAAAGTTTATTTGTAAATACATTTGAGGAAACAGATTTAAGAAATAAGATTTTTTTACTTCTCTCTTCAATCTCATACCAGTAAAATATGCCTTTCGTTCTTTTCTTTAGCTTTTAGGTGTCTAGCAAGACAGAGGAATTTTTTCTTACATTTATTAACCAAATTCCTTAAAGACTTACTACTGGCGTTGCACATTGTGAGATGAAGGTGAAAGATTACAACTTTTAATTGCTTTCATCCCTGTGTGTGACTACTAACATTTAAAATAATTTGAAATATTGTTTTTTTCTCAAAGATACAGTGTGTTGAAACTTCATACTCCTAAGACTCTTTAATTGTGAATGCTCATGTAACATTAAAGGTAACAGGATGGTCTGGTGTACATGGCACACCTTCTCCTTGGGCAACATGCATACATGCATGCTCAGTCACTCAGTGTGTCCAGCTCTTTGCAGGACTGTAGACCTTCAGGTTCTTTTGTCCATGGGACTTCCCAGGCAAGAATACTGGAGTGGGTTGCCATTTCCTACTCCAGGGGAATCTTCCCAGCCCGGGGATCAAACCCACATCTCCTATATTGCAGGTGGATTTTTTTTTACCACCAAGCCTTCTGGGAGGCCCTTGGGCAACATAGTAAGCCAGTTAAGCCTTGGGATACCAGGGTGTCACAGATTCACCTACGTCTTAAACTAGTTTCTTTGCTTGTCTTCATTATTTTAACTTCTGCAGCTCACATTGGAAATTGCCTAAATTCCTCTTCTGGGATGGAATTTCTGTAGTTTGAATCTTAGTCAAATACAAATGTGTTATAAAATGTCAAGAATGAATGAATAAGCAAATGAATAAATCTACTATTAATATCAGTTTCAGATTATTTGCTGAAAGCTGACTTTGTGAGGACTAAGGCCTTCTTTTTTTATAGTTGAGTACTACTCCACTGTGTGTATATGGATATGGATATACATATATATTTATATCACAACTGCTTTAGCCATCAATGAAGGACACTTAGGCTGCTTCTCTGCCTTGGCTATTATGAATAATGCTGCAATGAACATGCAGGTACAGATATCTCTCTGAGATAGTGATTTCATTTCCTTTGTATATATATGCAGAAGGAGGATTGCCGGATCATACTATTGTTTCATTTTTAGCTTCTTTAAGAACCTCCATATCATTTTCCTGTGGCTATCCCAGTTTATATTTCCACCAACAGTGTACAAGTGTTCTCTCTTCTCCGCATTCTCAACAGCATTTTTATGTCTTGCTTTTTTTATAACAGACCTCCTAACAGGTGTGAGGAGGCATTTATTGTGGTTTTGATTTGCATTTTCCTGATAAGCAATGATGTAGAGAAATGTTTCATGTATCTGTTGGTCATCTCCATGTCTTCTTTGGAAATATATCTATTCAGGTCCTTTGTCCACTTTTTGACTGTGTATTTTGTTAGTTTTTGCTATTGAGTTGTACGAGTTCCTTATATATATTGGATATCAACCTTGTAGCAGATGTGTGGTTTGCAAATATCTTCTCCCCTTCCACAGATTGCCTTTTCATTTTGCTGGTTTTCTTTCCTATGTAGAAACTTTTTAATTTGATGTAACCTCATTTATTTTTACTTTTGTTGCCTATGCTTTGGTGTCAAGTACAAAAAATTTTGTCCTACACCATGTACAAAAATAACTCAAAATGGATTTAAGATGATAACACAGGACATATAATCAAGGACTTCTGTGAAATAACATGGGGAGTGAATTCCTTGACATTGGTCTCAGCAGTGAATTTTTTCAAAGAACACTAAAGCAAAGGCAACAAAAGCAATTTCCTTGGTTAAACTGATCACTAATTATTTCATCATTTTTATGTTAATGCAAATGAGATTACTTTCTTAATTTCTCTTTCTGACAAATTGTTTTCGATATATACAAACTTACTGATTTCCATGTATTGATTTTGTACCCTGAAACTGTATTGAATTCATTTTTAGTTCTAGCAGTCTTGTGATAGAGCCCTTAGGGTTTTGTTTTTGGGGTTTTTTTACACATAATATCATGTTATTGGCAAACAGAGACAGTTTTATTTAGTCCTTTCTGATCTGAATGCCTTTTATTTCTTTTTCTTGCCTCTGGCTAGCACTTCCAGTACTATGCTGAATAAATGTGGCAAGAACGGGTGGACATTCTTGTCTTGTTCCTGATCTTAAAAGAAGTTTTGCTTTTCACTGGTGAGTATGATGTTACTTGTGAGAGTCTCATATATGGCCTTTACATGTTGAAGTACATTTCCTCTACACTCATATGAAATAATGTTGAATCTTGTCAAATATTTTTTCTGCTTCTATTGAGACAACCATATGATTATTTTTTAGTTTTTTAAAGTGGTATATTACATTGATTGTTTGCATATATTGAATCATCCTTGCATTTTTGGAACACTTGATCATGGTGTATGATCTTTCTAAAGTATTGTTGAATTTAGTTTGCATAATATTATGTTCAGAAACTCTCATTCATCAAGGATAATGGCCTTGGTTTTCTTTTCTTTTAGTGTATTTATTTGGATTTTGTCTCAGAGTAATGCTGGCCTCATAAAATGAGTACAAAAGTAACTCCTACTCTTTTATTTTTTGAAAGAGTTTAAAAAAGACTGGTATTAATTTCTTAATTTTTGGTGGTAGAATTCACCACTGAAGCCACCTGGTCCTGGACTTTGTTGGAAGGTTTTCAATTACTGATTCAATATCATTATTAATAAATGGTCTCTTCAGATTTTCTGTCTATTCATGGTTCAGTCTTTTTAGGTTTAGGGTTCCAGGAACTTATCCATTTCTTCTAGTTTGTCTAGTTTTGGTGATATATAATCATTCAGGGTAGCCTCATGATCTTTTGAATTTCTGCAGTATCAGTTGTAATATTTCCTCTTTCATTTCTGATTTTATTCTTCTCCCTTGGGATCTTGACTCGCATCGCTAAAGTTTTGTCAATTATGCTTATCTTTTAAAAAAAAAAGCTCTTAACTGACTGATCTTTTCTATTGTCTTTCAAGTCTATTTCTCACATCAGATCTGTTAATATTTGCTTTAAATATTTAAGTGCTCTGAAGTTGGGTACATAAATACTTACAATGTTTATATCTTCTTGATGAATTGACCACTTTGTCATTATATAATGATCTTCTCTGTTACAGTCTTTAAAGTCTATTTTGTCTGTTATACAAATACCTACCCATGACTTCCTTTCATTTCCATTTGTGTGGAACACCTTTTTCCATCCTTTCACTTTCATTCTATGCACATCTTTAAAACTAAAGTGATTTTCTTATAGGCATATAGTTGGGTCTTGTGGGTTTTTTAATCCATTCAGCCACTTGGTGTCTTTGGTTGGAGAATTTAGTCCTTTTACATTTGAAGCAATTATTGAAAAGTATAGACTTACTATTGCCATTT
This sequence comes from Oreotragus oreotragus, assembly GCA_006410675.1. NCBI lineage: Eukaryota > Metazoa > Chordata > Mammalia > Artiodactyla > Bovidae > Oreotragus > Oreotragus oreotragus. The sequence continues at coordinate 120,004 of SJYX01004271.1, read as the reverse complement.
CACTCACTGTTTTTGGTTGTTTTATATTTCCTCTATTCCCTTTTTCCTCTGCTGCTCTTTTCCTTTGTGATCTAATGATTTTACATAGTAGTATACTTAGATTCCTTCTCTTTATTCTTTGTGCATCTATATAGGCTTCTACTTCATGGTTACCGTGAAGCATACATATACTATCATATAGTTGTAGCAGTCTATTTTAAATTGTTAAGGGGGTGAGGGTATGTCAGGAGCCATCAGTGTCACAAAAGGGAGGATCTCAACTAACACATACGCAGGCTGATTAGAAGCCAAACTCTCAGACTGAAGCTGGGCAAGTATATTGTGAAGCACCTTCCAGAGAGAAACTGGGAGATAGGAGTTTTTGCCAGCTCCTCTTCACTGATCCCAGGTGTACAGATGTAGGTGGGGGGCAAAAGTAAAAAGAATTCCTCTTCCCACTTAAAAACTGCTTCATTTTTACTATAGTCCTGTGGGACTCATGAATGCAAGTCCCATTGGCTATCAGGTGATTTAGGGATCCATATCCTGGTGATGGCCACAAAAGTTGGAATTCTAGATGTGTGGACAAGCTCATAATGGTGGTTTGGTTTTACTGTTGAAGTGAGCCAGAGGGAGAAGGCAAGGGAAGTGTCCACTGGTTGCCCTGGTCTCTGAGGAAGCTAGCCTCTAGAGACAGATTAGAAGGTAGACCTTCAGACACCAGCTTTAATGTTGTCTTCAAACCCCTTCTTGGAAAGACTGGGAGATGGGCATTATTGCCTGCTCCCTCTGCCCTGAGCACTGGAAGTTATAGTTGTGGGGGAATGCTTATGTAACTATTAAAAACTGTTTCTCTGCTTACTATAGTCTCATGTTTCTTGTAGAGGCAAGCCCTCTTAGGTTTCAGAAATCGGTCTTTGGAAGCCTAAACAGAGTGAGATCTTAAAAGCTGAAGCACTAGATATACAGTCCAAATGCTTCACTCCTCGGGGATAATCTGGAGTTGGGGGTTCCCTCTCAATCATATGGCACTATGATAGGGGTGACCCCACCAAGGTCAAGAATGTATTGCAGCTGTCCTATCTGTTTTAGGGGGCTATTTTCTCATTTGCCCAATGTGTAGCCATTACTCAGCTAGTTTCTGAATTTCTCTCTTCTTGGAAAGACTGGGAGATGGGCATTATTGCCTGCTCCCTCTGCCCTGAGCACTAGAAGTTATAGTTGTGGGGGAATGCTTATGTAACTATTAAAAACTGTTTCTCTGCTTACTATAGTCTCATGTTTCTTGTAGAGGCAAGCCCTCTTAGGTTTCAGAAATCGGTCTTTGGAAGCCTAAACAGAGTGAGATCTTAAAAGCTGAAGCACTAGATATACAGTCCAAATACTTCACTCCTCGGGGATAATCTGGAGTTGGGGGTTCCCTCTCAATCATATGGCACTATGATAGGGGTGACCCCACCAAGGTCAAGAATGTATTGCAGCTGTCCTATCTGTTTTAGGGGGCTATTTTCTCATTTGCCCAATGTGTAGCCATTACTCAGCTAGTTTCTGAATTTCTCTCAGAGGGATCTTGCCTGTGTGTAGCTATGTATCTGGTGTATCTCCGGAAGGGAGAGGAGTTCAAAAGCACCCTTGCCTTGTTGCCATTTTTTAATACTGTTAGGGCTTGATTACATAAGGCTAATGAATCTGCTTCTCAGCCAGAGAGAATCTAATTTTTCTTTTGCTTTCACCAATTTAGATACTCTTCTTTAAAGTATGTTACACATGTTCCTGCCTTCATAAACCAAGTATTAGGAATATAATGTTTATATCAACAAACACATTTAAGGCAAGTTGCTGAACTATTGAAATAAAAAAGATTAAGAAAAACTATATTTTTCTTTTTGTGTCAGTACCTTACTGTTTTCGGTGAAGGAAAATGCAACCCACTCCAGTATTCTTACCTGGAAAATCCCATAGACAGAGAAGCCTGGTGGGCTACAGTCCATTGGGTCACAAAGAGTCAGACACAACTGAGCACATAGCCACCTTACTGTTTTGATTACTATAGCTTTGTAGTATAGTCTGAAGTCAGAGAACCTGACTCTTATAGCTCCATTTTTTATTCCCAAGATTGCTTTGGCTACTCAGGGTCTTATGTATTTCCATAAAATTATAAAAAATTCTGTTCTATGAAAAATGCTATTGGTAATTTGTCAGAGATTGTATTGAATCTATAGTAATTGGAAACTATAGTCATTTTGACAGTATTGATTCTTCCAGTCCAAGAGCATGGTATAGCCCTCCATCTGTGTCATCTTTGATTTCTTTCATCAATATCTTACCATTTTCTGAGTATAGGTCTTTTGACACCTTAGGTAGGTTTATTCCTAAGCATTTTGTTCTTTTTGATGCAATAGTAAATGGGATTATTTCCTTAATTTATCTGTATTATATTCATTGCCAGTGTTTAGAAATGGAACAGATGTTTTATATTAGTTTTTTATCCTGTAACTTTACCAAATTCACTGATGAACTCAGTAGTTTTCTGGTAACATCTTTAGGATTTTTCTAGGCACAGTATTATGTCATCTGCAAACAATTACAGTTTTACTTATTTTCCAGTTTAGTTACAAAGTCCAAACATTAACCCATGCATCTCTGTTCAACTAATCTATGACAAAGGTGGCAAGAAGACACAGTGGAGAAAAAATAGTTTCTTCAGTAAGTGGGGGTGTGAAAAGTGGACAGCTACATGTAAAAGAATTAAATTAGAACAGTCTCTCATACCATATATAAAAATGAATTCAAAATGGATTAAAGATCTAAAAATAAAACTGAATACTATAAAACTTCTACAGGAAAACAGAACACTCTATGACAAAAATTGCACCAAGATCTTTTTTGGTCCACCACCTGGACAAGTAAAATTAAAAACAAAATTAAAAAATGAGACCTAATTAAACTTAAAAGCTTTTTCTTAGCAAAGGAAACCATAAACAAAATGAGAATAAAATCCATAGAATGGGAGAAACTATTTGCAAATGTTGTAGTTGACAAGGGATTAATCTCCCACATATACAAAGAGCTCATGCAGCTCAATATCAAAAACACAAACAAGCCAATCAAAAAAAAAAAAATGGGCAAAAGATCTAAACAGATATTTCTACAAACAAGACATACTGATGGCCAAGAGGCACATGAAAAGATGTTCGATATCACTAATTATTAGAGATATGAAAATCAAAACTACAATGAAGTAACATCTCACACCAGTCAAAATGACTATTATAAAAAAAAATCTACAAACAATAAATCATGGAGAGGGTGTGGAGAAAAGGGAAACTTCCTACACTGCTGGTAGAAATGTAAGTTGGTACCGCCACGGTGGGCAGTAGGACAGAGAATCTTTAAAAAATTAAAAACAGAGTTACCATATGATCCAGAAATCCCACCCCTAGGCATACATCCAGAGAAAACCATAAATCAAAAAGATAGATGTACCTCAGTGTTCACTGAGCACAATTAACAATAACCAGGATACTGAGGCAACTTAAATGCCAACCATCAGAGGAATGGATAAGAAGATGTAGTACATATATACAATAGAAAATAATTCAGTTATAAAAAAGAATGAAATACTGTTATTTGCAGTGACATGGATGGACCCAGAGACTGTCATACGGAGTTAAGTCAGAGAAAGATAAATATTATAGTGCTTATACGTGGACATCTAAAAAATGATATAAATGATCTTATTTACAAAACAGAAATAAGAGTCACAGATATAGAAAGTAAATTTACAGTTACCAAGAGTGAGGTAGGGGATGGGTGGACTGGGAAATTGGGATTGACATACGCACATAACTATACATAAAATAGGTAACTAACAAGAACCTACTGATAGCACAGGAACTACTCTGTAATGACCTATATGGGGATAGAATTTTAAAAAGAGTGTTTTCAAAAGTCTGTATAGTCAAAGTTATGGTTTTTCCAGTAGTCATGTGAGACTTGAACCATAAAGAAGGCTGAGCACCTTCTTTTGAATTGATGCTTTTGAATTGTGGTGTTGGAGAAGACTCTTGAGAGTCCCTTGGACAGCAAGGAGGTCAAACAAGTCAATCCTAAAGGAAATCAACCCAGAAAATTCATTGGAAGGGCTGATGCTGAAGCTGAAGCTCCAATACTTTGCATCCAAGGATGCGAAGAATAGACTCATCGGAAAAGACCCTGATGCTAGGAAAGATTTAGGGCAGGAGAAGAAGGGAGCAATAGAGGATGAGATGATTAGATGGTATCATCGACTCAATGGACATGAGTCTGAACAAACTCCAGGAAATAATGAAGGACAGGAAAGCCTGGCATGCTGCAGGTCATGGGGTCACAAAGAGTTGGACACAACTGAATGACTGAACAATGAACAACAACAAGTGACTAACTTTGCTCTACTGCTGCTGCTGCTGCTAAGTAGCTTCAGGCGTGTCCGACTCTGTGCGACCCCATAGACGGCAGCCCACCAGGCTCCCCTGTCCCTGGGATTCTCCAGGCAAGAACACTGGAGTGGGTTGCCATTTCCTTCTCCAGTGCATGAAAGTGAAAAGTAAAAGTGAAGTTGCTCAGTCGTGTCCAACTCTTAGCGACCCCATGGACTGCAGCCTACCAGGCTCCTCCGTCCATGGAATTTTCCAGACAAGAGTACTGGAGTGGGGTGCCATTGCCTTCTCCACTTTGCTGTACAGCTGTAACTATTCAACACTGTAAATCAACTACACTCTTGTAAAAATTAATTTCAAAAATAAAATAAAGTAAAAGAGAATCCTAACCCTCCCTGAACTCACAGCTTAGTTAAGAAAATTAGGAAGTCAAAAAATAATTACACTATAATCAGGCCCATTCCTAAGACTTGGTGGACCTGAGCAAGGGTATAATGGAGGCCTGCATATCAGATGTCTAAATATTCAAAAAAATTTTAAGTTAAGCTGCAAACAGTTGAATAATTTTTTTTTTTTCTACCTTGGCAAATATACCTTCTTAACAACAGAGACTATCACACTGAAGTTTAGAATCCCTGGATTATACAAAATTCCAGACTGAAAATTAATGTCATCAAAGGAGCTGCCTTCCAGCTGCAGACCTATAGCTCTCCTCTCTCCTTTCACTGCCCCGCCCTCAGCTCTGTCTTTTATTTTGAGGGGCCAAGACAACATGTATGTGGATACCCCAACAGAATATGTGTTCTATGGTATCCCTGGGCTGTCCTTAGAATATGCTTTCCATCCTTCTCCATGTCTCTCATTTTTCTCCATAGAAAGTTGCTGCTTGGCAAAGACAAGCTTAGCAGTGAAGCCAGAAAGGCCAGCATTTAGAGATTAATAAATCAACCCTTGTCTAAAATGGATTTTACCCCATCAGAACCTAGTAGATACTGTAAAGGAACAGAGAAAAGGCTTTCCCTACCCAGTCCCATCAGCCACAATTCTAGAAGCTAGCTTCTCTTTCCTCTATGAAGGAGATGTCCTAACTGAAAGTATGCCTGTGCACAATTTCTCCAGGGTGTCTTAGCTGTAAGCTGAAGGGGACGCACCCAGAGGTGAAGAGCCTGGCCTGGCTTGTAGGAGTTGAAGTGTATTTGGTGATTCCCAATGCCTTCCAAACAAAGAGTAGGTCCCTAAAATACATCATAATAAAAAACATTTCTAACAAAGCTCCAATTTGCATTTGAAGCATTTGTCTCATTAAGATAGTGCTCAAATAAATGGTTCACTTGACTAGGCTGAAAACAGACCCCGAAACCAAGTTCCAACAACACTCCCTCCATACCTCTGATCTAGTGGTATCAGAGGTATCTAGCTTGCGTCATCAGCATGGGCTATTTTCAGACACAAAGACCCAAAGAAAAGAATTTCAGTAGTTCGAAGGATAAGACTTGGGTTATTAGTAGAGTTTTATGGCACCATATATTAAGATAATAACTTCAAAGGGGGAGGTTAGGACTTTGGATAGCACGTCCCTTTGACCACATGGATATCCCACAAATGGAGGAGGGTCAGAGACCTTTAAATCAGGTTCACTCTTTCCTAGGCCTGGGAATGGTACTAACTATAACTATCTTAAACAAGGTATTCATAAAAGGGCAATGGAACCCTGAATGGGAGTTCTTCTTTCCAGGAGTGAAGAAGTTTTCAGACGAGAGATGGCATTTGAGATGGGTCTTACAGCGTGAGTGGGAGTTTCCCACGTAGAGAAAGGAGGGAAGGGCACTCCAGGAAAAGAAACAGCATATGGGGAAAAACAAGAGTTTGCAAGAGTGGCATATTCAGAGAGTGGTGAGAAGTTACTTGTGGCTGAGGCGTAGGGGGCATGTGGGAGATGAGGAGAGATGAAGGTGACAGGGTTTGCCAAGGGAAGATTGGGAAGGCTTTGATCATGAAGACTGCGGTTCTCCCAGAGGCATTGGTGATTATATAAATGGTAGCATGGCAGACTCTAAGGCATCAACCTCGTGATTTCAGAAAGGACCTACAGCAGCGTGGACAGAAAAGAGCTGGAGAGACCAGCTGAGAGGCAGTTATACCCAGAAAATAATGGAACATAAGGCCCTTGTCATCACAAACATCCTTCTCTGTGTCTCACTTATGGTACGGGGTCAGGAACATGAAGAAGGAAGAGAAAGGTCTCAAAAGCATAGTTACTTCCAAAATATGAACAATTGCAACAAGAACAGGGACCTAAGATGAAGAAATACTTAAGAGGGAGAACTGGGAGAACTTGGCCACTTGGCAAAGGAAGGGAGGGTAAGGCAAAGGAAGGTCTAAGTATGATGCTGAGGCTTCCAGATTCAGTAGATTGCAGGGTTGTTAACTGAGGTGAGACAATGAGGAGAGGAACAGGTTATCTGAATTTGACAAAATTCATGTCATTCCAGTGATACTGTCCTGCGTGGAAGCACAGTAGCAGACCGCAGCGTTCTTGGCCTACCCTGAAACACCCCTCAAGTTTTGCAGTTTTTACTTTTTCCCCCTTTTAAGCATTTTCTCATATTTTCGTTGTCAAAGCCCCCAAATGGACTATAAATCAAAACATCCTCTATGTTACAGTTAAAAGATTAAACAAGGACCAAAAGATGGACTCAGTGGCTCCTCCAGATCAATTATGAAAACTTCAGGACACCACTGCTATGATTTCTTAAAAGTTTCTTAAAACTTCCATCCCAATGAGCTGAAACTGTCAGATCAGATCTCCAAATAAGAGGTGTAATTGCCAACATCTGCAAAGAAGCCCTTGGGGTAATTTGAAGAAGTAAGGATGTTTTGTCTTTAATCCTTCTGACAACTGACTTTTCTCCTCCCTAAAAATGCTTGGTTTTTATTCTCCTAGATCAACAGGAGCCCTGTTGGAAATATCTTTCATACCAACTCTGTGCATGTTTGAAATATAAAGGCAAACTACAGCTCAGCCGTTTAAATTTCTCCCTCCCATTTCTCCCAAACGCTTTGGATCATTTTAAGGACTCCAGAAGAAGCGTTTGCAGCTAGCTCAGGCCCCGAGAGAACCATCAGGTAGACTGACCGAGAAAGAAAGCTGGTGTACTCAACCAAGGCCCAGAAAGAGTAAATACCGGCCAGTCCTCTGCAGAGCTCTGTAAGCCACACAGGAGGCATAGCTTCAACCACTGCAGCTGCGCTGGGAGGGAGTGTCTCTGACTCTCCTTGAGCTGTCTGCAGGCTTCTCACCCTCCCAGCACGTCAGTCTGGTACCATTCAGTGATTACTAAATGTACAAACAACAATGACAAAAAATCAGATATAACAAAAACAATATTAGCTGGGCAAGGACGACAGTAGTAATGTATAGACACAGGATGACCACTTTCAGTTTAACAGAAATATTATATCAGCAACTTGAGTAATGCAGATATCTGTGATTGTGACTGCCATATACGAAAACAACCATGAAGGCTTTTATGTAACATTCTTTCAGGCATATAATCCAAAGTAAACAGTCTTCAGGAGACTGTTTTTTTTAAGTGCAATTTCTTTCTTCTAATTATATGAACATATTGAAGATTTTCTCCAGACTTCTTGAAAAAATTATTCTATTCTTCTCTTTTTAAGTTTCTAATTAATTCAGGGATTTTTTTCCCCCGATAGAAACATATTTTTGAAAGGCCTCAATTATTTGCTCTTCCTAAATGTTTTCCATTGCAAGGGTTGGAGGTGATAAATCACATTCAGTTTATCTCCTACAGTTTCTTCTAGCACATCGTCAACTCCCCTCACCCTCGTGGGCACACCCCCTGCATAGCAACTGCACATGGGACAGTGTAAAGGCTGTGGGATAAGTGACACTGTTAGCACAGTGTGGAGGCTTTGATGTGTAGCTCTCGGCAGGGTTGCCAGAAGAGTGACAGACTCCTGCTCTAATGCAAAGACTATTTCTCATTTACTCGGTTCACTTCTAATGGTCTTCTATCTCCATTAGTGGCAGAGAGCAGACAGACACCATGGCAGAAAAATGTCACATCCTTGGGATTAGTTTATTGTGTTGAATGCCAGCTTTTTATACATAAAAACCCCTTGTTAAAAAATAAAAACAATCAAAAACATTTTTATAAAGAAAAATATTCAAATAATAGGTATCAAAGCGAGGTCAGTTGTGTTTAATTCAACTAGGGAGAATGTTGTCTCGACCACCACTCCCCGAGCCTGGCTTAGAGGTGCGGAAACTCCATTTTCTGTGCAGTTTTCTAAGGCAAAAGCTGTTCTAGTCTCCCTGCGGGTGCCAGTGTGCCATAAATCTAGTTTTGCCATTTTCTAAGCCTTGAGCGAAACGTTGTTCCCAAACAGGAACAACAACAAAAAAATTAATGAATAATTTTGTATCTAAAAATAAATCGTATTAATGGTTGAAATTGGAGGAAAAAAGAAGAAAATGGGATCAAAGACACCCAAAAAACAGGGTGGATTGCACACTGTGAATGAAGGAGGAGTTAACCAATGAGCAGTTAACCAGAGGGTTTAAAGCAGAAGCCAACCCACCTGTAAATGTGGGAACATTTTAAGTGTGAGAAAGCTGTTAAAGGGGACTTAAAAGAACAAAAAGTACCATTTGTTCCCCTAATTAACTTTGAAGAGTCTAATTAAGGGCAACATAAAAGCTTAAGAAATGTTGGTTATTAGGCATGTACTTTAACTTGATCAGTGAGATGGTATTCTTGTAAACAAAGATGCTAATTTCACCCAGCCCAAAATAAACCTCTCTGCAAATATCTCACAACATAATCATGCAGTACCTTGGGAGCAGAATCTCTATCTAGTGCAGGCTGCCTCTTGAGGGTCTTAATTCTAGGCATTAATAGCACTCAGCTTAAAGATGCCACCAAGGATAAAGAACATTCTGACAATTTGGTCTGAACATGGCCACTCCTCAAAGGAATCTTCTTGCTGTATTATAACCTGCCTGAGCAGCTCTAAGAATTGACCATTTCATTCATAAAGAGATGGAACTTTATCTCTAAAATGGAGACAGGCCAGATAAAAATTAAAGAGCATTTGTACCTGATTAAAACAATACGTTAGTATTATTCAAGGTTAAGTTAGGCTTTGCTACAAGACTATGTTTAAATTTTAGTTTTTAACACAAACAGATTTAGGGAAAATAGAGAGCATTTCTTTTTAGAAAAGAAATCTGCCAGTAATATAAAAGTGACTATAATATTAGAATAATGGGTTTATGTGACTGTGTTTTTATCTAATTCTCCTTTAGTCGCTCTTAGGAGTTGCTCTATGAGGGAATGAAGGAACCTTCATCCCGGAGTTGAAAACTTTGACTTCTGGGAACTTGTCTTATGTTTTGATTCAGTGAAGATCAGTGCCTTCAGTTGGGGAAATTCAGATGAAGGTATTTTCTAGGAATCTTCACAGGGAGGCTAATACAGAGCTTTGCATTTTTTGTGAAAAAGGAATTATGATTTTCATTATTGTTAACACCAATATTAAGCACAGGAGTTTGTGAAGGTAGACAATTGTGGCTTAAGGATATAATCACACCAGATGAATTCCCAATCCTATACAGTACTTTGAATTACCATAGCCTGCAGTAGTGATACTTTGCAATTGGCATGCCATTAAAACTAACCCTAAAGCTTGCAGCTAGGGAAAAGAGAGGCTTCTATGATGCTCTGAGACTTGGTCCTAAGATTGGCACTCAAAAGGACAGGTTTCAAAGAGGGCAGTGTCTAAGAGCTTTGAGATGAAGGATTATAGATTATAAATAGAATGAGTATTAAATATATATTTTGGCATACAAATACGTCTAAGGATTTTCTCCTGCTAGACTCTCAATAGCCTACTGCCTGTACTTAACCTGGCAAAATCTTTAGGGACGACTACTTTGCTTAGGGCTTCTTGCCCCTAGAGAACCAAAGGAATGTAGAAATTACGAGACCACAAAAACGACATACACTACAATCAAATTGGAAGAGTTACACAAAATTAAGCACCCTGAACTAGGTAACAGTGTGACCTAATCTTTAAGTCTTGTGAGCTTCTACACAAACCAGAATGTACCGAGTGAAGAAGGGCGAAGACAGGGTGGAAAAGAAGGATAATACATTGAAGAGCATGCAGAAGACAGAATCAGGAAATCAGTTTCTTGAAGCCCAGCTCTTGTAATTTACCCTTCAAATTATTACTTAGAAATTATTGGGCCCAGGAAAATCCTGGTGGCTCAGATGGTAAAGAATCTGCCTGCAATGTAGAAGACCTGAGTTTGATCCTTAGGTCAGGAAGATCCCCTGGAGAAGGAAATGGCAACCCACTCCAGTATTTCTGCCTGGAGAATTCTGTGGACAGAGGAGCCTGGTGGCAGGCTATAGTCCACTGGGTCCCAAAGAATCAGACACGACTGAGCTAGGGGTCAACTCGTGAAATCAGGCCCAGGAAAATTATATTACACCATTTCCAATTGTAATTACCCTGCCCCAGAGCATACATGCTGCTTCCATCAGCGGTTTCCTTTCTCCTGCAGTTTTCCCATCACTTAGGTTAGGGAAGGCCATCATCTTCCAGAAATAAATACAGAAGCGTTTGTTACCCACACTGAATCCTTTGGGAACAAATGGACAAGAATGAAGGACAGAATCCATCTGAGATCTATCATCAGGTATATTTCAAGTACTACCTGAGGTTTGATAAGGCTTGATCATATCATAGAAACTACTTTTATCATCCTAATCAATTAGTGACAGGAATTACCCCCCAAGAAATTCAATGGGGACAAAAATCATTTTTCTTGTGAAAAGAAATAAGAATATGTATAGATATTTGATTACAGGATTCCTCTCTGATATGACAAAGGCTAGTCCATGGTATTTTTCTGCTTCACTGGACTGTGTGAATTTAATATGTCTATGGAACCTTGTGTGTCTTTACCTGTAGCTAGAGACGAGTTCAGTTCAGTTCAGTCGTTCAGTCGTGTCCAACTTTTTGTGAACCTATGAATCGCAGCACACCAGGCTTCCCTGTCCATCAACACCTCCCAGAGTTCACTCAGACTCACGTCCATCGAGTCTGTGATGCCATCCAGCCATCTCATCCTCAGTTGTCCCCTTCTCCTCCTGCCCCCAATCCCTCCCAGCATTAGAGTCTTTTCCAATGAGTCAACTCTTCTCATGAGGTGGCCAAAGTACTGGAGTTTCAGCTTTAGCATCATTCCTTCCAAAGAACACCCAGGGCTGATCGCCTTCAGAATGGACTGGTTGGATCTCCTTGCAGTCCAAGGGACTTTCAAGAGTCTTCTCCAACACCTCAGTTCAAAAGCATCAATTCTTTGGCACTCAGCCTTCTTCACAGTCCAACTTTCACATCCATACATGACCACAGGAAAAACCATACCCTTGACTAGGCAGACCTTAGTCTGCAAAGTAATGTCTCTGCTTTTGAATATACTATCTAAGTTGGTCATAACTTTTCTTCCAAGGAGTAAGCGTCTTTTAATTTCATGGCTGCAGTCACCATCTGCAGCGATTTTGGAGCTCAAAAAAATAAAGTCTGACACTGTTTCCACTGTTTCCCCATCTATTTCCCATGAAGTGATGGGACCAGATGCCATGATCTTCGTTTTCTGAATGTTGAGCTTTAAGCCAACTTTTTCNTAACATTTTAAAATAAAATTTTAGTTGGAAATAATTTTCCCTGAGAATTTTGAAGGCTTTGCTCCATTGCCTTCGACCTTCAAGTGTGGTTGTTAAGAACTTCAGTGCCATCTTGGTTTTCCTGTCCTTTGTAGGCAACCTGCACCTTCCTGTCTGGAAGTTCATAGGATCCTCTTTCTGTCCCTCTGTCCCTTGTGTACTGAAATTTCATGGTAACAGGTCTGAAAGAAGTGTGAAAGTGCTAGTTATTCAGTGTTGCCCAGCTCTTTGTGATCCCATGGACTGTAGCCCGCCAGGCTCCTCTATCCATGGAATTCCCCTGGCAAGAATACTGGAGTGGAGAGTCATTCCCTTCTCCAGATGATCTTCCCAACCCAGGGACTGAACCCAGGTCTCTTGCATTGCAGGCAGATTCTTTACCTTATGAGCCACCAGGGAAGTCTTAGATGATGGGTCTAGTGTGAGTTTATTTTCATCCATTGTTTTGGGTCCTTGATGCGTTCCTTCCTTCTGGAAACTTAGGACCTTCTATTCTGGGAAAATTTTTTGTGTTTTTGTCTTTGGTGATTTCCTGTCTTCTGTGTTCTCTCCTCTCTTTTTTAGATGCATGGTAGACGTTCTGGCTTGATACTCTATTCTTTTTTTCCTTGTTTCTCATTTCTGCCTTTTTTTGTCCTACTTAAAAAAATTTTTTTAACATTTCAGACCCTGCTATTGCCTTTTGAAAATTTGAATCTCATCTTTTTAAGTTTCCAAGGGTTCTTTTGCAGTGTAGATGGCATTTTTATCTTCTGTTAGCGCCTGGTTCTGCATGCAGGGTGTTCTTTCATTTAAGGACGACAATGACAGTCTTCTTTGCTTTTCCTTTTGCTCCCTGCATTGTCTCCACTTCTTCCCAGTTCCCCTTTTTTCTTTCACTTGTTCATATTTGAGAAGAAAGCACTAAGAAATGCTATGGGTCTGGGTAGGGCTTCACTGGGAGTGAAGATGGGGATCTGGTAATTTCATTGGGAGACTATAAAGTCAATATTTCTAGGCATTTTCAGTGGTACCTTTTAGCTTCTCTAGACAAGAATCCTGTATCCTGGCGGGTAGGGATGGTGGTGAATGTGATTGCTGGTGTTTAGGGGAAGGAGGGTTGGGGAGTCTAAGTCAGTACATGGACTTCATCTACTCTCTCTGTTCTTACTATAGTGCCTGTCTGCCCGCCATCCACTGAGCTCCCCCACTGCCACCCTGACTCTCTCTCTCTCAGTACTAACCCTCTAGCTCCTGCTGGGTGGGCGAAGTGTGTGTGGTGCAGAGGGTCTGACTTTCCTCTTGTTTTCAGCAGTTTCGCTCCTATGTTTTGAGATACTGGTGGCTCTAATTTCCGAGCCTCTCTGGGGTTTGTGGCAGGAGCTGGCAAGCTTCTCATTGGCTCCCCTGCTGCAGGCAGCTTGCTCTTAGGCCCTCTCAGCTCTGCTCGTGACTCCCTGAACTTTGCATTTCCTTGAAATTGTAAATACCCTTGTCCCCTGATACCTCTTCTCCCTTTCTTGCTCCTCTGTTTAAAAACAACTCCTTTATAGTTCATTCAGTGAACTGCAGGAAGGAATAGAGGCAAATGCACGGATTCATCTTCCTCGTTTAACTGAAAGCCACGTGGACTACTTTTGTGTGCAAAAGTGTGTTCTTGCCCTTTCTACACAAGGTGGCTAGCCTTCTTCTACAGGTGTTCAACCAGGACCCAAGAGTGCAGCAACTTGCCCATGGTCACGCAGCTGATGGTGACAGAGCTGAGGCTAGACTCCAGGGCTTTCTTTCTAGATCAGGGCCCTTTCCATACACCAGTGCCCATGTAAGGGTTTGGGGGATGGTGAGCTGGGAAGAGCGTGGTGCTCTGATTCTGGCAAGGCCAACCCTCCCCAGCAACCTGTCAGCAAAGCCCCATCCTGCATACTGTTTGCTCAGCAAAGGACTCTAAAGGAGGGAAGGATGGCCCACTCCCACTGGACCCTCAATTTTCTCCCCCTGCACATCTGCCTCCCTTCTGGTACAAATTTTTCCCTTCACCACTGTTAAAACACCCAACATTTAGACCTGTGAGAGTTATAGGATTTCCCTTTTAAACCAGCTCAGAATTCTGTTTCTGCTACTTAGCTGTGTGGCATGAGACATGTTACTTGGAGACAAACTTTCATCTGAAAAGTGAGAGTAAACAAAATTACCACATTGTAGAGTCTGCGTTCAGTTCAGTCGCTCAGTCGTGTCTGACTCTTTGCCACCCCATAAATCACAGCACGCCAGGCCTCCCTGTCCATCACCAGATCCTGGAGTTCACTCAAACTCACATCCATCGAGTTGGTGATGCCATCCAGCCGTCTCATCCTCTGTCATCTGCATTAAGTATTTTAAAAGATCATGCATGTAAATGTGCCCTGCCCTGTGGATGACATTCTGTAGGTATGTTTAAGTGCTGGCTTCCCTTGCCCTTAGCTTCTGCTGTGCCTTGACAGAATTCTGTCTTGTTAATACAAGGGTTAAGTTTTTTACAGAGGCTGAAAATGCACATGATCCAGGAAGAGAAACTACAATGGCTTAAACCACCTTTTGTTGTCAAAAGACCCAAGGAAAAGCTTCTACTCAGACAGATATTTGATACAGACTGTAGAGAAATAGGGAGACAGTTGAGTCCTGAGGGAGGGTGGGAGTTTTGAAAGAGGAGGTGAAAAACATTAAATGTGAGAGTAAAATACTAAAGATTTCTCATGAAGTCAGGAACAAAACAGAGATGCTTATATTACTGGGAATGTTCAACATTGTTCTGGAGGTTCTAGCAAACATAGTAAGACAAGGAATAAAAATATTGATAAAGAAGAGCAAAATCGTCACAATTTATAATGATATGTATGTTTACCTAAGTAAATCCAAGAGAGTTCCTTTTAAAACTGTAACACCAGGGAAGCTAGTGCTGTAATGGTATAAAGTTTCCTCTAATACCACAACAAATAAAAAACTTAATTCAGAAAAAGAACATGATTCCATTCCTATTAGGCAAGCAAACAATAAAATGCACTGGGATAAACTTAATAAGTATATTTAAGGCTTAAATGAAAAAAATATATAAACCTTTACTAAAAGATATTTTTAAAGAAGGCCTGAATAACTGGAGAGAATACCATGTTCGTGGGTGGAAAGATGATATTGGAAAAATAGTAATTCTTCCCATTGATGTACACATTTAACACCGTTTTTATCAAATTGTAACGGTGTTGGTAGGGTGAATTGAATAAATTTATTATAAACTTTGTTTGAAAGGGTAAGTATGTGTGAATATTTAAAAAAATAGAATAACAATCCATTAAGGATGCATTGCCAAAGTGAGAATTTTTGGCAAATGTTTTTAAAGTAGTGTCTTTAAAGGTAATGGCTCCTTTATTTGGAAGTGCTTTGTTTATTAGACTTAAAGAAATCCTCCTAACAGTGTGAATGTACTAAATGTGGTTAATTTTATGATATAATGATTGCACTATAATAGAAAATTCTCCCCCACTCCAAGCAAATCATTTTTTTATACCTTGGAGATTCTGACTAGCTTGATAAAACACCAATTCCTTTTTGTGGTTATTGTTTAACATTCGATTATAGTGGCATATTAAATGTATAAAGGAAAGAGAGGAATTTCACCTTATTTTTAAAAAAATGCACTGCCATATGCATAGATAACACTATGGAGGACTAGGCCCCAAAATGTTGACCGTAGTTAAACCATTCTGCCTTGTTTTATTTCTGAAATGTTTGAATTTTTCCAAATAAACATGACTTTTATCATTAGAATTTAAAAAACAACAAAAAAAAAAGGGCAGGAACTCTTGAAGCTGACCACACAAATTATGGGTTCTCCTTGTAGACCTGTCTCCAGCCAAGAGTCACCTTTGTCTTTTAGACCTCAGTTTTTTCATCTGTAAAAGGGGAATGCTTTATACCCTATAGGACATGGCCAGGTATAATTAAGGCTTATGAATGTTACTGAATGAGAGCTAACCAGCAGATGCCTGTGAGAGTCTGATGGTCAGGCTGGTATATGATTTTCCCTGGGGCTCAAGTTCATTGTTCGTGAAGTCTGGACTCAGTTGGGCTCTTGGGTATGGAGGACTGTGCCATGAGGCACCAAAGGTAGGTCATAAGTTGGAAAGAAAGATTTCTTTATATGCTCTTTCATTTATTGGCTCATTTGAAAGGCCTAGTCTGTGCTTGGTTCTGCCCTGGGTACAACTGAGCTGTTTTCAGGTGACGAGAAATAGTCTCTCATTCATTCACTGAGGTTTTCATTTCTGAGTTCATATTTGAATTTCTAAGAGTTATGTTTGTCTTCTGAATGTTCCTTTTAGTAACAACATGCTTTTATTTTATGGATACAATGCTTTCTTTTCCTTTGAAGATATTATTAAGACACATTTTCTTGTCATTGTCTCTCTCTCTCTCTCTTTTCCCCATGTTTGTTTTGGCCTCAATCTTCCATACGAAAAAATGTTCTCAAATATCTGGTAATCACTGTTCTACTTTATTTATTGGCTGCGCTGGGTCTTCATTGCTGCACATGGGCTTTCTCTAGTTGCAGAGAGGGGCTCCAGTCGCTAGCTGCCGCGTGCAGTCCTCTCATTGCAGCGGCTTCTCCTGTTGCACAGCATGGGCTCTGGGTGCACGAACTTCAGCAGCTGTGGCTCAGGGGCTCTAGAGAGCGGGCTCAGTAGTTGTGGCACACAGGCTTGGCTGCCTCAAGTCATGTGAGTCTTTCAGGACCAGGGATTGAACCGGTGTCCCTGCATGCAAGGTGGACTCTTAACTGGCCCAGGGAAGCCCCTCTGGTGATCCTTACCTGTGCACTCACATCCAGCTGAAAGGCCTGCTGAAGGCTCTGAGGCACTGTTCGTTCTCCCCCTGGAGCACTTGTTGTTCATGGGTTTAACCATAACATGCCCAAGCTGGGTATTTTCACTGGGGGAATTTCAGTGCCAGTGATGTTAGATGTTTTCCTCTTGGCTTTGGCCAGAGAAAGTTCTGGGAGATGTAAACCTGGGTGCTAGAGCTATATGTGGGGGAGAAGAACCTAGAGGTCTCGATATTTAGTGACCGAACTCCCATTTGATTCCCTGTTTTATTAATAAATAGGGTACTCACAGCATTGACTCTGCCTGGCGTCATCCTGTACAGAGAACTTCTCTGCCTCCAGAGAATCAGTTCTGCAGTCTGCATTTATTAAGGGCTCTCCTCTGGCTGCAGGGAGTGGAGAGGGAAGCTGATACTACACAGACTTTGAATCAGTAGCCCTGTTTTGGTTCTGCCTTCACTGCCACTACCAGAGGTACCTGGCGCTGCCAGTACCTGGATTTTTGGAGTGACGGGGTTCTTAGCTTTAACTTCTGCTGCCTCGGGATTCAGCTTTCTTGAGTATGCTAACATAGTTACTGTTCTTCCATCTGCATTTCAACTTCCGAAATATTCTTGCTGCTGCTGCTTCTATTCTTTCTGTCCTTGTGGGTATATGGTTTCAAATTTGTATTCCTTTACTCCTGTTTTAGTGAGATTTCAGGAGGGATGCGGGTTAATATATGCATTCAACCCACTAAAAATGTAGTGAAATTTCTGAGTTTCTAAGGTAAAATAAAAATCTTACCAATATGAGACCTAAGAAGACAACCTACAATCTAAATAAAAGGCAATCAGACATATTTTGGGCCTCTCCTCTGAAAGGCCCAAACATGAAAAAGACTTGAGACTGTAGAACTCTCTGTGTAGCCAAACCATCATTCATGTGCAAATAGAGATGCACAGGGATTTGGGATGTATACCAAATATATCTTTTCTGAAAATATTACTGGGGGATACACTCCAATCAAGTGAAAAATGAATTAGCATAAGAGCTCAAGAAAGGAGAAGATGACATGAAATATAAGAATATATCTAGCTGTGATTTACCAGGATGGAGGCATTCTCACTCTCAAACAGCAAAAAGAAAAAGTGATAATACAAATACCAAGCAAAATAGAATTTAAGGCAAAATACTAAATGGGACAAAGATGAGTAGTTGCAGTTATAAACACCATGAACCTTCACACACCCAAAATACCAGTGACAAACTTGCACAATCATAATGGGGATTCTTAATAGACCTGTCTCAGAATTTGACAGATAAGGACATAAATATTTATTTGGAGGATTTGAATAGGTATATGTTTTGTTCCACATTGTTTTCAGATACTCATGGAACATTTATAAAAGTTGATCTTCTAAGATCTCATTAAAAATATTTAAATTAAAAATACCCTACATAGGAAATTTTAGGTTACTCTTTCTAAACAGAGTACAATAAAACAAGACTTAACAATAAAAGCATAACCCTCAACACCAAGTACTTGGAAAATAGTAAGAATTCTTCTTCAAAGCTCTTGGGTCTAGGAGAAAATCTAGTTGGACATTACCGATCATTTAGAAGTTAATTGCGATGAAAACTCTGTATCAAAACCTATATAATATTGTCAAAATTCATAGTTTTAGAATTCATAGTTTTAATTGCTTTTAGTATTAAATCAAGAAAGATTGAAACCAACAGAAGCAATCATTTGATTGTAGAAGTTTAAAAAAATCAGAGTAAATTTAAAACTAAGGCAGGAGAATTAATGAGAACAAATGGAGTCTGGAAGGATGCAGGCTTTCTCACTGGACCTCACAACTCCTCTGTGTTGATGTGCTATTGTTAATCCCTGTCTTTGGCTCCAGGGTGGTGACCGCAATCCCATGTGTGTGGGTGGAGAAATGCAGAGTTCACAGACTGTGGGGCTGCTGTAGAAAAGCAAAGAGTGATTGTCAGGGCTATCTTTGCATGCGTGTGCATGCATGCTCAGTTGCTTCAGTCATGTCCAACCCTTAACAGCCCCATGAACTGTAGCCCACTGGGTTCCTCTGTCCATGGGATTCTCTGGGCAGGAATACTGGAGTGGGTTGCCATGCCCTCCTTCTATCTTCCTATATAGGGAGAAAATGTGCAGAGGGGTAGCGGTGATGGAAATGGCTCAGAGGCCTGCAGCCAAATAGCAGGCAGGGTGGGGACCAGGGCTCTGAGTCAGACGCTGAACTTCAGCCTCTCCTCCTTGGCAGGTTTCGAGAGGCCATGGGTGTGGCTACCCACTCCAGTATTCTTGCTAGAGAATCCCATGGACAGCGGAGCCTGGCAAGCTGTAATCCATAGGGTTGCAAAGAGTTGGACACGACTGAGCAACTTAAGACTGGGTAGGAACACAACATGGCCTTGAACAGTCTGCTGTCTTCAGTCCAGGCGAGGAGGGTGTGTGTGTGTGGAAGAGTTGGAAAATCTTCTGGAATGTGTGGTGACAGCCAGTCTTTCTCACCTGTCACTCCCAAGCCCCACCTGCTTCTTCCTGCCAAACTGCAGGTCCTGGGCTTCAAGCTAGGCAGCCTGGGGTTTGACTCCTGTGTGGGGAAGGCAGCCTTTTGTTTTTCATTTTTCAGGCCTGTGCACACCATAGCTGCTTCTAAAGTGTGGTTGACCAACCAATGGACCAGTTCCCGCACCACCCCCAGTCACCTTTCTGGCTCTTGCAGCCTGGCTGCCTTACTCCACCTGGCCACCTTCTGGCTGTGTGGACATGCCCACTTGGCACTCCGGCCAGGCCACGCTGTGTACCGCTCTCTGTGCTCTCACCACACTGATCTGTTCTTGAAACACTCTTCTCTTAGCTTCTATCTGGAAAATTCCCATTTATCTTCTACAACTTCACTTAAATATGAAGCCTTCCCTGGTTTTTCCAGACAACGTCTCTTTATTTTCAGTCTCTTGAGCCTTCCCAGATCGGAGCATTTTCCCATCATATTTTAATTATTTATTCATATGCCTGTGGTCCCTACTGAACAGAACTTCTCTATTCTCCAACTCCAGTATCTAGCTGGCACGCATAGAAGGAGCTCAATGCATATTTGTTAAAGGACAAGACTGATGAAATGGTTCGGAGTCTGGATAACTCTATGCAAGGAAACATCCAGTTCAATCCATCAGAAGCTCATTTTCTTAAGTTTTTAGTTGATGTTCTACTATGAAAACTTTTAAACACACACCAAAATAGAAATGATTTTACAGTGTACCCCTGTACATGCATCACTTAGATTCTAGTCATTAATGTTTCACTCTTCTTGCTTTCTGATATATCTTTCTATCTACCCATCCATTACTCACCTGTTTATAATCTATTATCCTTCTACCCATCTCTAATTATCTTCAGTTCAGTTCAGTTGCTCTGTTGTGTCCGACTCTGCAACCCCATGGGCTGCAGAACGCCAGGCCTCCCTGTCCATCACCAACTCCTGGAGTTTACTCAAACTCATGCCCATTGAGTCGGTGATGCCATCCAACCAGCTCATCCTCTGTCGTCCTCTTCTCCTCCTGCCTTCAGTCTTTCCTAGCATCAGGGTCTTTTCCAATGAGTCAGTTCTTTGCATCAGGTGGCCAAAGTATTGGAGTTTCAGCTTCAATCAACATCAGTCCTTCCAGTGAATATTCAAGACTGATTTCCTTTAGGATGGACTGGTTGGATCTCCTTGCAGTCCAAGGGACTCTCAAGAGTCTTCTCCAACACCACAGTTCAAAAGCATCAATTCATCGGCATTCAACTTTCTTTATAATCCAACTCTCACATCCATACATGACTACTGGAAAAACTATAGCTTTGACTAGATTGACCTTTGTTGGTAAAGTAATGTCTCTACTTTTTAATATACTGTTTAGGTTGATCATAGCTTTTCTTCCAAGGAGCAAGCATCTTTTAATTTCATGGCTGCAGTCACCATCTGAAGTGATTTTAGAGTCCAAGAAAATAAAGTCTGTCACTGTTTCTATTGTTTCCCCATCTATTTGCCATAAAGTGATGGGACCGGATGCCATGATGTTTGTTTTCTGAATGTTGAATTTTAAGCCAACTTTTTCCCTCTCTTCTTTCACTTTCATCAAGAGGCTCTTTAGTTCTTCTTCACTTTCTGCCATAAGGGTGGTGTCATCTGCATATCTGAGGTTATTGATATTTCTCCTGGCAATCTTGATTCCAGCTTATGCTTCATCTAGCCCAGCATTTCTCATGATGTACTCTGCATGTAAGTTAAATAAGCAGGGTGACAATATACAGCCTTGACGTACTCTTTTTCCTATTTGGAACCAGTCTGTTGTTCCATGTCCAGTTCTAACTGTTGCTTCTTGACCTGCATACAGATTTCTCAGGTGGTCTGGTATTCCCATCTCTTGAAGAATTTTCCAAAGTTTGCTATGATCCACACAGTCAAAGGTTTTGGTGTAGTCAATAAAGCAGAAATAGATCTTTTTCTGGAACTCATTTGCTTTTCCAATGATCCAATGGATGTTGGCAATTTGATCTCTGGTTCCTTTGCCTTTTCTAAATCCAGCTTGAACATCTGGAAATTCACGATTCACATACTGTTGAAGCCTGGCTTGGAGAATTTTGAGCATCACTTTGCTAGTGTGTGAGATGAGTGCAGTTGTGCAGTAGTTTGAACATTCTTTGGCATTGCCTTTCTGAAAACTGACCTTTTCCAGTCCTGTGGCCACTGCTGAGTTTTCCATATTTGCTAGCATATTGAGTGTAGCACTTTCACAGCATCATCTTTCATGATTTGAAATAGCTCAACTGGAATTCCATCACCTCCACCAGCTTTGTTCGTAGTGATGCTTCCTAAGGCCATTTGGCATTGCCTTTCTGAAAACTGACCTTTTCCAGTCCTGTGGCCACTGCTGAGTTTTCCATATTTGCTAGCATATTGAGTGTAGCACTTTCACAGCATCATCTTTCAGGATTTGAAATAGCTCAACTGGAATTCCATCACCTCCACCAGCTTTGTTCGTAGTGATGCTTCCTAAGGCCCACTTGACTTCGCACTTCAGGATGTCTGGTTCTAAGTGAGTGATTACACCATCATGGTTATCTGGGTCATGAAGATCTTTTTTGTAGAGTTCTTCTGTGTATTCTTGCCACCTCTTATTAATATCTTCTGATTCTGTTAGGTCCATACCATTTCTGTCCTTTATTGGGTTCATCTTTTGCATAAAATGTTCCCTTGGTATCTCTAAGTTTCTTGAAGAGATCTCTAGTCTTTCCCGTTCTGCTGTTTTCCTCTATTTCTTTACACTGATCACTGAGGAAGGCTTTCTCATCTCTCCTTGCAATTCTTTGGAACTCTGCATTCAAATGGGTAAGCATTGCCTTTCTTTGGAATTGGAATGAAAACTGACCTTTTCCAGTCCTGTGGCCACTGCTGAGTTTTCCAAATTTGCTGGCATATTGAATGCAGCACTTTCACAGCATCATCTTTCAGGATTTGAAATAGCTCACCTGGAATTCCATCACCTCCACTAGCTTTGTTCACAGTGATGCTTTCTAAGGCCCACTCGACTTCACATTCCAAGATGTCTGGCTCTAGATGAGTGATCACACCATCGTGATTATCCAGGTCGTGAAGATCTTTTTTGTACAGTTCTTCCGTGTATTCTTGCCACCTCTTCTTAATATCTTCTGCGTCTGTTAGGTCCAGACCATTTCTGTCTTTTACCGGGCCCATCTTTGCATGAAATGTTCCCTTGCTATCTCTAATTTTCTTGAAGAGATCTCTAGTCTTTCCCATTCTGCTGTTTTCCTCTATTTCTTTGCATTGATCGCTGAAGAAGGCTTTCTTATCTCTTCTTGCTATTCTTTGGAACTCTGCATTCAGATGCTTGTATCTCTCCTTTTCTCCTTTGCTTTTCGCCTCTCTTCTTTTCACAGCTATTTGTAAGGCCTCCCCAGACAGCCACTTTGCTTGTTTGCATTTCTTTAGTGCTAATTGCTTAGCATTGTCATCGTTCAGTGTTGTCTGCAACACCTCACTACCTGTGTGTAGCTTTGGGTATGAATGCTTGGTCAGCACAGATATCTGTTTATTAGCCTTTTCACTTATCTATATTCTTTATTTTTCACTTTAGCCAAATCAAAATAAAAACAAAAATGAATTGTCCCTGGGAGCACCCTAAGTGTTGCCCTGTAAGTAATGTGTGAATAACTTTTCATCACTTTCCAGATTTAAATGTTTACAGAAGAAATGAATTCAGAAGACTGAGGGTTACCTAGGTCTGTATGCTGAGGCTCTTTTTTAAGGCAGTGCATACCTATTTACACATTTTCTCAAAACTTACACCCCTGCAACTTAGAGTACTTCTCTAAGGATAAAGAAACTCCCTGGCCTTCTCTTCATCAAAGGTTAGGTGATAAATAAGAGAACATGGAGCAAACTGACCATTCTTCTCCCAATAAAAATGAAATCAGGCATTATTTTGAAACCTTGTGGGAAGCTAACCTATTGCTTCCTCTCAGTTGTTTCTCTGGGAATCTAGAAGCATGTTTCCTGCAGTTAACTCATGCAGGTATGGACATTGTCCTCCCAGGGAAAGAGGGAATCTTTCTCAAATTCCATTAAGACTTGTTTTTCAAAGCTGCATTTCTTCTAGGTGTTTTTTGAAGGAGGATGTAAGATGGCACTAGTGGTAAAGAACCCGTCTGTCAATGCAGGAGACACAAGAGATGTGGGTTCAATCCCTGAGTCAGGAAGATCCCTTGGAGAGGGAAATGACAACCCATTCTGGTATCCTTGCCTGGAAAATCCTATGGACAGAGAAGCCCAGCAGGCCACAGTCCATGGCGTTGCAGGGAGCCAGACACAACTGTGCACACACATAGTCATATGTAACAGAACTACACATCTATGTTGAAAGACCCTGAATATGCTTTCCCGCCAAAGAATATTTCCTACTAGCATATTCAGATAAACCATGGAAGCCAAATTTTAACCTTCAGAGTCCAATACCAGAGACATATGAACACATCTTCACTGCCTGATATATGGAGAATTAAATGCTCTATCAAGATGTTCTAACATCATGAAGAAGTGAAGTGAAGTGAAGTAGCTCAGTCGTGTCCGACTCTTTGCGACCCCATGGACTATAGCCTACTAGGCTCTTCTGTCCATGGGATTTTCCAGGCAATAGTCCTGTAGTGGATTGCCATATCATAGGTGAGATGAATGGCTACAAAGTAATATGGGCTTCCTTGGTGGCTCAGAGGTTAACACGTCTGCCTCTAATACAGGAGACCTGGGTTCGATCCCTGGGTCGGGAAGATCCCCTGGAGAAGGAAATGGCAACTCACTCCAGTATTCTTGCCTGGAGAATCCCATGGACGGAGGAGCCTGGTGGGCTACAGTCCATGGGGTCGCAAAAAGTCGGACACGACTGAGCAACTTAACTAACTAACTAGGACACACTAGGGGTCAAAGATTTGGGGTGGAGTTATACACCCACATTCAGAAGTAGCAGCTTGTTTCCTGTCATAGATGGAAGGGGATTTGCTAGTGAGAATGCTGTCTGCCAGACACGACACTGAATGTATACCCACTTTTTATGCAGCACACACTTCAAGGTATTTGGGCGTATTACTCGATGAATCTGTACTGATACATTCACACTGTTTCTCAGTCTCCTGGTGTGAATCAACCACATCCATCCAGGATGAATAACAGAGGTTGGAGTCTCTTTGCAGGCATGAGGCACAGAGGAGGTAATTCAGTCTCAGGGATACAGACTTGGAATCATTGAGGAAACGTTCTTTCTAATCCATGGAGCTAACCATTTGAACAAGGGAAAGAGAGGTACTAGAATAATGTGGGTGGGCCAACATAAAATTTTTATAAGAACTATTATATCTCAACCATTTAAATTGACACTTTCCTGAAAGACAGTTTTCAAAAGCATGCTGCAGGTGAGTCTAAATTGCACAAATGAAAAAAAAGGAAGGTGCTAAATTGCGAATTTACATGTCATCTCCTAAAAGTTATTCATTATTAGCATCGTGAAATACCTGAAAAACATTTGTGATTTCTGTGTGACTTGTTTTATTTTTTAACAAAAATTCTGCGTTGGTGTTAAACAGATTTTCAACCCTCAACAAACCAGATGGCTAATCCAAAATTATTACATGAAATATGAATAGGAAACTAAGAACTGTACTCTGCAAAAAGATAATGAGAATTTTTCAGCATTTACATTTTTACCAAATAAGTTATAGTTTTATTTCATTGGTATCTACTTTGGAATTGTAACAAATAGTCCCAGTGATAATTACCAAACATCTATATTTAGGGAAAACTAGCACATGTGTATCATAAATAATAGCACAAATTGATATTTCTGAATCGCCTGTTTTTCTAGATATAGACATTTGGTAATTATCGCCAGAGTTGGCATGTAAAGAGGTGTTTAGACAATTTTTTAAATGCATATTGCTTACTCAGACCATGCACTAATGATATTCTGCAGTGAAAATCATATTTAGGTAAGTTACAATAAGGTGAGATCTTGACCCAGTAGATAATAAAGGAAAAGTATACACTGCAGCTTAGAGGGCACAACCACTTCACCTTAGGGCCACCAAGAACAGCTCTGTCTGTGACTGATAAACCATTTGCTAATCTAATAGCGGTCCCTAAGTAGAATAACTTTGACCTTAAAACTAAAATGTTTACTGCCCAAATATTATTTCTGTTCCTTGGCACAAAGAAGTTCATTAATTCTGCATCGCTTGTCTGTCTCCTGCAGCTTTCAGTTCTGACTTATTGCCTGATTGGCAAAGAGAAACTTCCAACAGAGAAAGGCTTAACACAGCTTAGCCAGAAAGGGCTTGCTTTTGGCTCCTTCACCTGGCAGAATTAATGTCTACAGGAGCAAGTGTCTTTTTCTGCTCAGGTACATTCAGAGAGCAAAAAGCAGGTAGCAGATGGAAGATTTGCTTGATTCTGTCCACTACAGCGTCTGGCCAACTCTTGGCAAATATTATTTTCAGAGCACAGTGAGACATGTGAGACACCATCAGCTATTACAGCTATTACCAGGTGACACCAGCAACAGAAATGGAAGCTGTGACTCGGGCAATGGGGAGGATCAACTGGCTGGAAGGAACGTGAAGTCACCAAACGGAAACGGTCTTGTTCGTTGCCGCTGTGAGAAGAAAATGCAGTTCAGTGGGCTGCTAATGAGAAGCAAAAGAGGACTACAGAGGCATTGCCAAGAGGCATGAGACAAGGACGGAAGATAATTAAGCGACAGCATTTAGGCTTCTAGTAAAATCAAAAGTCCATAGCATTAAGTTTAAGGATGCAGACCAGTTGGACTGACTAATAATAAGAATATAACAAATATGCTTGGAATGCTTAGGCAAGAAGAACAGACTAGCATAGCAAAATAGATGCAATGGAAAAATAAGAACAATATGAGTAAAAATATAGTTAGTATCCTAAACAAAATATCAAAACAATCTCTGCTAGGATAAATTAGTATACTAAGGTATTTTGCTGGTTCCTGGCAGGATTCTAAGAACTGGAAAAAGTCGTTCTAGATTAAGTATTTTCAATTATCTATTAATTCAGCCTATATGATGAAATGTACATAATTATATAATTAAATATTGGTTCTCTTCCTTCATACACATCAAGCCTCAGGGCCACAGATCTAATTGTTCGTTTCATTCACATCTTTTTCTTTTGTTGTTGTAGCCATTAGTGGGGATTTCCCAGGTGGCGCAGTGGTAAAGAACATGCCTGCCAATGCAGGAGATGCAGGAGACACAGGTTCGATCCCTGAATCAGGAAGATCCCCTGGAGCAGGAAATGGCAATCCACTCCAGTATTCTTGCCTGGAAAATTCCATGGATGGAGGAGCCTGGCAGGCTACATATAATCCATGCAGTTACAAAGAGACGGACATGACAGAGTACCAAGTCATTAAACAGTAATCCTTCATGAGTCCTAATATGTTCTCACATTCTGGCAGAGAACATTCAGTTCAGTTCAGTTGCTCAGTCGTGTCCGACTCTTCATCTCCCGGAGTTCACTCAGACTCACGTCCATCGAGTCAGTGATGCCATCCAGCCATCTCATCCTCTGTCATCTCCTTTTCTTCCTGCCCCCAATCCCTCCCAGCATCAAAGTCTTTTCCAATGAGTCAACTCTTCACATGAGGTGGCCTAAGTACTGGAGCTTCAGCTTTAGCATCATTCCTTCCAAAGAAATCCCAGGGTTGATCTCCTTCAGAATGGACTGGTTGCATCTCCTTGCAGTCCAAGGGACTCTCAAGAGTCTTCTCCAACACCACAGTTCAAAAGCATCGATTTTTCAGCACTCAGCCTTCTTCACAGTCCAACTTTCACATGCATACATGACCACAGGAAAAACCATAGCCTTGACTAGACGGACCTTAGTCGGCAAAGTAATGTCTCCGCTTTTGAATATACTATCTAGGTT
>SJYX01004271.1:60854-92096 GCA_006410675.1 Oreotragus oreotragus | reverse complement strand
GCTCTCCTCTTTCACCTTCATCAAGAGGTTTTTTAGCTCCTCTTCACTTTCTGCCATACGGGTGGTGTCATCTGCATATCTGAGGTTATTGATATTTCTCCTGACAATCTTGATTCCAGCTTGTGTTTCTTCCAGTCCAGTGTTTCTCATGATGTATTCTGCATAGAAGTTAAATAAGCAGGGTGACAATATACAGCCTTGACGTACTCCTTTTCCTATTTGGAACCAGTCTGTTGTTCCATGTCCAGTTCTAGAGCTCACCTATTATTCCATATGTGCCCTTATGTGCTTGTTTTTTCTTCATGTGTCAACATGGCTAGCTACTGTACTTCAATCAAATACTAAGATAGGTGTTGCTATGAAGGGAGTTTGCAGATATAATTAAAAAGATACATCAGTTGACTTTAAGGAAGGTTACTCTGGATAATTTGGGTGGGCCTGATTCAATCAATTGAAAGGCCTCAAAAACAGATAGGTGACTTCCCTGAGACAAGAAGGAAAGTCCTGCTAAGTAGAAAAGCTGCAACCCGTACCTATAAACTCCAGCCTGCTCATGGTCTCTGCTTCTTGGGTGCCCCCTTCAGATTTCAGACTTGCCTATCAGCCTCAGTAATTGTATAAATTAATTCCTTGTAGTGAATCTCTTAATACATCTATCTCCTACTGATTCCAATTTTCTAGTTGAATCCTAACAGACACAAAATTTTTCTAACCTCCCTTACAACTAGGTTGAAGCTATGTGGCTAATTTGGCAAAAAGACTAAGAATTTAGAATGGATGCATGCCACTTGCAAACTGAGACAGCTAAAATATGTAATTGGTGTGCCTTCTTTGTCTCTCCTTTTTCCATGGCAACCTTGAAGGCCACATGCTAAGATGGTAAAGCCATAGTCAAAAGTAGACTGTATCCCTAAGCCAGAGTTGACATGTGCTCTGATCTGCATCAGATTTCTTAAGAACGAGAAACAAACCTGCTTTCTGTTAAGGCTCAACTGTTTTAACCTCATTTTCAGGATTTATTTATTATGTCAATGTAGCCTTCTAGTCCCATTTAATGAATGTATTTCTGACTTTCTTACATATCCCTATGCACATAAATGGGCTTCCTTGGTGGCTCAGAGGTTAACGTGTCTGCCTCTAATATGGGAGACCTGGGTTTGATCCCTGGGTCGGGAAGATCCCCTGGAGAAGGAAATGGCAACCCACTCCAGTATTCTTGCCTGGAGAATCCCATGGATGGAGGAGCCTGGTGGGCTACAGTCCATGGGATCGCAAAAAGTTGGACATGACTGAGCAACTTAACTATGTACATAAATAGGGTACTTAGGAACTCACTGGGCACGTTTTTGTCATAAATTATAAAACTATTGTCAGTGGCACCCCACTCCGGTACTCTTGTCGGGAAAATCCCATGGACGGAGAGCCTGGTAGGCTATAGTCCATTGAGTCACAAAGAGTCCAACACGACTGAGCGACTTCACTTTCATTTTTCACTTCCATGCATTAGAGAAGGAAACGGCAACCCACTCCAGTGTCCTTGCCTGGAGAATCCCAGGGACGGGGGAGCCTGGTGGGCTGCTGTCCATGGGGTCACACAGAGTCGGACACGACTAAAGCAACTTAGCATCAGTAGCACTATTGTTGATGATATGAAACTTCATTTTCATTGGCAAGATTTACACTAAAAACAAGACAAAAGCGGAAAATAATTACTGGGTCCAAAGCACAAGCTGTAATTATTGCACTGGTCAGACATATTAGCAGAATCTTTGTTACTTTGTAAAATCAATTTTTTACTTGTTTGCTCTTAGCTCCACTGCAGCCCACACTTATCAGAATACAAAGAGTCCTATGATCAGAGTAGATGGCATGCTACTACAAGCAAAAGTTGGAAGAAGAAACACCAGTATAATGTCCAAGGAATGGCAAAAGAATCTAACGCGACAGACTGGAGGGGTGGTTACTCTGTGTGCGTGTGTGTGTGTGTGCGTGTGTGTGTGTGTGTGTGTGTGTGTTTGGAAAATCTTTTCAATTCTTTGGTCTTATTGGCTCCTGATCTACTAATCTTACTAGATTTTATTTACTGAAATAAGAAAAGGTAAAAAATGTCTGGAAAGGTGTTTTTTAACTTAAAAGAACAGCTCTCATATAAAATGTAAGGTGAACTACATGAACAATACATATAGACATGTATACGAATGTAGATACACATAGGTACACATGAGAGAGAGTATAAGAATGTTGGAAGTTTCACAAGTGACAAAGGTGATTATGCTAATGAAGGAAAAATACACCATTTTAAAATTATTTCTTCTGTCTTCTCTATTTTCCAACTTTTCTAAAATAAAGATATTTTTAAATCAAGGGGAATTTTTATAATATAAGCAATAAAGGAATTAATTAAATATGGAATATTAAGAAAAGTATTGCAAAAGATGATAGCATTATAAGCGTTAGTTCTTTGCATTTATTATAACATTCACTTTTCAGATGGTTTTTCATTTAAAATTCACAGCATTGGGATTATTAATAACTACCTACCTTTTGTACAAAATTATCAAAAGTATTTTTTAATGAACAGCTAATCTTTCCCTAGCAACTAAGTGATTATTCTATGCAGTAAAATCGACATCTAAATGCACATTTCTCATTTTAACAAATATCCACTCAGCTCTCTTAGTGGATTTTTTAAAATCAAATGGATAGGAATAAGTTATAATTAACATCATGAAATACTTTTTATGTCAAAAGATGCTACTAAATGTAGAAGTATGCTTGAAAACACTTTATTTCTAGTCAATAGAAGGATTATATCTATTAGTATTTACTAATACTACTACTAATACTACTAGTACATAGTATTAACTCCCATTACCTCTTGCTTAGGAAAAGCAGAGATCATCTAGTCCCCAGGCAACTGATGACAAGGTCCTGATTTACAAGGAGTTATTAGGAGGATTCAATTATTCCTCAATTCCACTATGGCCATCACATTCATAATATCACTACATTGTTCAGTACTAGTTTATTTTTGTTGGCAATATTTTTAATGTCCCAATTTTCTTCTAATCATTATAATTATGTCATGGACATAATTTCTATCCTATGTATACATGTTAATACCTTTCATATACCATCTTTATCAACAATTGATCTTGGCTTTACTCTATTTTAAAATCCTTACCAATCATGAAGCTTATAGAGATTTATCTTCATGGAAGCAAAATGGAAACGAATAAATGAAAAATGAATGAATAAAAAAATATTAACCTATTTCAGAGACCAGCTGACAGAGTTAAGTGTGGTTTGTGACTTGAACTGATTTATAAGTATTCAACCTCAGAAGCCAAGGGGCAAAGGAATGTCAAAGTCCTTCTGGTCCATGTGAAGTTTAAATGATCCTGGGAGTTGAAAGGAAAAGAAAGAACCGCTTGCCAGTTACTCCCTGAAATGTTTTTCTCTGACTTCTGCCTAACTTTGGTGATTCTTTCTTCTTCCTTTAACCCTTAATTGCACATCAACCCCCAAATGTTGCTTTCTCTATATCATGGTGCCAATCTAAAGACCAAATATAGCTCTGACTTAACCTGTTTTACCAAGACAGTCCATAATGCATCTGAGGCATTTTATAGACTAGCTTTTGAGTTTGTTTATCTAGCAAAACTCCTTAACGTTTTTCAAAAGGTAAGTAAACAAGAAGAATTACACCTTTGTCCTGATGAGCAGAAGGAGTCAAGGGTGTCTCTGAGGCTGTGGTGAAAAGAGCGGCTGAGGTGAGGCTGAGGGGGCTGTCTCCTTCTAAGGTTTCCTTGTGGGTTTGCTGGAGAAGTCCAGGGAAGTAAAAGCTTTCTGTATCTTACTAAATGAAGTCATGTCCTCTCTACCACAAACATGAATAGCCCTGCCACCGGAGAAAAAGCTACACAATTAATGACTCTTGGGTGTCTATCTTGACCACCAGGCCCACTCCCCTATAAGTGGTTTTTGAAATTAGAAAGCTGCATGTATTCCCTATTATATATACAACATGTGTATAAAAGTACAGCAAAAAACAACCCCATGACACTTTCAATGAACACTGTCCTGAAATACCAGTGGACTGTTTGCTGTTCCAAGACCTGTTTAGCTAGAGATGTAAATATAAAAATACAAATAAATAAACACACAAATAAAACACAGAGACCAGCTTCTTAGCTAAAGAGAGACAGGGAGAAATCATGTTTACCATGTGTGGTTGGAACAATGCAGACAACATTTATTTAAATTCTACAATGAGTATCTAGTCATCTAGTATAGAAAGGGCTCCCCAGGTGACACAGTAGTAAAGAATCCACCTGCCAATGCAAGAGATGAGACACTCAGGTTTGATCCCAGGATCGGGAAGAGCCCCTGGAGAAGGAAATGGCAACCTGCTCCAGTATTCTTGCCTGGAAAATTCCATGGACAGAGGAGCCTGGCAGGCTACAGTCCATGGGGTTGCAGAGTCAGACACAACTGAGCTACTGAGCACACGGTGTATAAAGTTTTGTCACTTTGATTTCTTAGTTCCACAATAGAGTTACTGACAATCACAGTGGAAAAGGAAAAGTCTTCTGTGATGGAGGAATTAAATAATAATGGTAAGAGCCAACTTACAAATCCAGTTATTGGCTTAAAAAGAAGAGTTTTATAGAATAAAAGAGGAACTCTTTCAGATGCCAGGGTTAACAGATATGCACACATGAATAAAGCTTTTCCGGTAGTCTGCCTGTTCACCTTGATATAGGTTTAAAATGTACAAAGGAAATATTCATTATCATTAATTAGCTAGCACATAATAAAATCCAATGACAATTTTTTTTTTTTTTTACAGTTCACCATCATCTTCCACACCACAGCTGAGTATTTCTCCTTTCTGCAGTGCTACAGCTGTTCCTGACTCTCAATATTCTTCTAATTCAAAGATCAAGCAGTTTGTTATCATTTGACACTGCACTAGACTTTTCAGCTATTTGCTAGAAACTATACTCTAATTTTTGCTGTTACAAATTCTTCTGTTTGAGAATCATTAAAAAGTCAGCCTTTGTCTGATGCTTTAATTCTGAGATAGTACCCAAAAATGTATGCTGATAGGAAGACAACAGTCAAAGTAAATCAACAATTACCCTGGAGAATTTGGTGCCCTCCTCACCCTCTGTTCCTCCCCAAATCAACAAGATCTTGGTCCTACCAGATCTTTTGAAAAATGGTAGACCAAATGCCAAAATGGGCCACAAAACATAATGTAAATAAAAGGTATATTTACATATTTGATGCATTATATCAAAACCTAAAGGACTTAACTAAAGGGCAATAAAATGTTAAAAAGTGTTTGTTACTTTATACTTTCTGTACACTTATCTTCTGGCATAAAGGATATCAGCTGTTCAGTAAATCTAGTGGCAAAACGAGCATTCCTAACTTTCTTTCTCAGTTAACCACACCATCCCACAACTCTTTCCCTGATGGAATAATAGCAAAACTCATTACCTTCATCACCTTTATCACCAAAATAACTTATGTAATTACAAATTCAGAGAAGGCAATGGCACCCCACTCCAGTACTCTTGCCTGGAAAATCCCATGGACGGAGGAACCTAGTAGGCTGCAGTCCATGGGATCGCTAAGAGTCAGGCACTACTGAGCGACTTCATTTTCNTACAGCAAAAAACAGCCCCATGACACTTTCAATGAACACTGTCCTGAAATACCAGTGGACTGTTTGCTGTTCCAAGACCTGTTTAGCTAGAGATGTAAATATAAAAATACAAATAAATAAACACACAAATAAAACACAGAGACCAGCTTCTTAGCTAAAGAGAGACAGGGAGAAATCATGTTTACCATGTGTGGTTGGAACAATGCAGACAACATTTATTTAAATTCTACAATGAGTATCTAGTCATCTAGTATAGAAAGGGCTCCCCAGGTGACACAGTAGTAAAGAATCCACCTGCCAATGCAAGAGATGAGACACTCAGGTTTGATCCCAGGATCGGGAAGAGCCCCTGGAGAAGGAAATGGCAACCTGCTCCAGTATTCTTGCCTGGAAAATTCCATGGACAGAGGAGCCTGGCAGGCTACAGTCCATGGGGTTGCAGAGTCAGACACAACTGAGCTACTGAGCACACGGTGTATAAAGTTTTGTCACTTTGATTTCTTAGTTCCACAATAGAG
Source organism: Oreotragus oreotragus (assembly GCA_006410675.1). Classification (NCBI taxonomy): domain Eukaryota; kingdom Metazoa; phylum Chordata; class Mammalia; order Artiodactyla; family Bovidae; genus Oreotragus; species Oreotragus oreotragus. Next base: position 85,901 of record SJYX01004271.1, on the reverse strand, counting down.
TTACTGACAATCACAGTGGAAAAGGAAAAGTCTTCTGTGATGGAGGAATTAAATAATAATGGTAAGAGCCAACTTACAAATCCAGTTATTGGCTTAAAAAGAAGAGTTTTATAGAATAAAAGAGGAACTCTTTCAGATGCCAGGGTTAACAGATATGCACACATGAATAAAGCTTTTCCAGTAGTCTGCCTGTTCACCTTGATATAGGTTTAAAATGTACAAAGGAAATATTCATTATCATTAATTAGCTAGCACATAATAAAATCCAATGACAATTTTTTTTTTTTTTTACAGTTCACCATCATCTTCCACACCACAGCTGAGTATTTCTCCTTTCTGCAGTGCTACAGCTGTTCCTGACTCTCAATATTCTTCTAATTCAAAGATCAAGCAGTTTGTTATCATTTGACACTGCACTAGACTTTTCAGCTATTTGCTAGAAACTATACTCTAATTTTTGCTGTTACAAATTCTTCTGTTTGAGAATCATTAAAAAGTCAGCCTTTGTCTGATGCTTTAATTCTGAGATAGTACCCAAAAATGTATGCTGATAGGAAGACAACAGTCAAAGTAAATCAACAATTACCCTGGAGAATTTGGTGCCCTCCTCACCCTCTGTTCCTCCCCAAATCAACAAGATCTTGGTCCTACCAGATCTTTTGAAAAATGGTAGACCAAATGCCAAAATGGGCCACAAAACATAATGTAAATAAAAGGTATATTTACATATTTGATGCATTATATCAAAACCTAAAGGACTTAACTAAAGGGCAATAAAATGTTAAAAAGTGTTTGTTACTTTATACTTTCTGTACACTTATCTTCTGGCATAAAGGATATCAGCTGTTCAGTAAATCTAGTGGCAAAACGAGCATTCCTAACTTTCTTTCTCAGTTAACCACACCATCCCACAACTCTTTCCCTGATGGAATAATAGCAAAACTCATTACCTTCATCACCTTTATCACCAAAATAACTTATGTAATTACAAATTCAGAGAAGGCAATGGCACCCCACTCCAGTACTCTTGCCTGGAAAATCCCATGGACGGAGGAACCTAGTAGGCTGCAGTCCATGGGATCGCTAAGAGTCAGGCACTACTGAGCGACTTCATTTTCGCTTTTCACTTTCCTGCACTGGAGAAGGAAATGGCAACCCACTCCAGTGTTCTTGCCTGGAGAATCCCAGAGACAGAGGAGCCTAGTGGGCTGCCGTCTATGGGGTCACACAGAGTCGGACACGGCTGAAGCGACTTTGCAATTACAAATTAGCTGTTTGAACTTGGACAAATTACTTAATTTGCCCTATGCTTCAATATATACCTATGAAATCAAGATAATAATATCTCCTATGCTATAGGGTTGTTATAAGAAATTTTAAGTAAGTACAAAACATGGAACAATGCATGGCATGCATTAAGACTTCATAATTGTTATTGTTTTATCTTTAATATAATCATTCTTACTTTCATCAAATTTCACAACACAAAAGTTTTATCACAAATTGCCCATTGCAATATTCCCAAACGTACTGATTATTTTAAGAAAAGAAAACCAAAGAGGTTTTGACAGTAATGACAGATATGGAAGTGCTTCATTCTCATGATCATCTTCAATATTCCATATTTGAATTAAGCAGCATCTTTCCATGACAAAAGAAATTTCTCCTAAGTTACTTTTCGCAATCTTAACATAAATTTTGTATCACATAAATAAAAATTACATTTGTGGGTAGAGGTCACCTCTGTTGGGAAACCTGAAATATTTAATTATGCTTCATAATTTCAATAAATTTTCTAGAGAATAAAATATTAGTTGGAAATCTCATTTTGATAGTTTGGACTGGCTTCTGTTAGACCTGCTAGGCTGCAAACATGTGTTTGGATGTATGAGAAAATAAAGTAAATCTCAGGCAAAAGAAATAAATCAGGTTTGGGCTTTTATCATAACCTGTTGATTCACTACTAGCAATCTGTCATGTTCTGGGTCACATTACTACAGAAAATGGAGCGTCACCTCCCAGAGTGCCCCTCTGAGAACCTTAAGTTCATGGGAATGAACAGTGGAAGGGACCTCTGAACTCTTTCCCACAGCCAAATGACAGCTGTGATTCTTTGGCCTCAGCTTGCCTTCTTAGGCTGATTCGGCACGAAATTTATGGTGTCTCCTCCACAGAGTCCCATGCCAGCTCTGGACATTTATTATTCTGACCAATTATTGAAGGATATATGTTTTTCCTATCATCCAGTTTGATCAAAATTCCAGCCTCTAAGATAGGCAGAAAAAGCTACAACTGAGGAATGAAGTTGGAGTGTATTCTGATGTGCTGCCAAAACTTGTTCCCTGAATCTTAAGTGCAAACTTAAGCATATTTTAATACTGTTTTTAAAAAGCCATGTTGGGGCTTTATTTTATCAGCAAGTTTTCTCTCATCAGAAAGATGTGCAGGATGGGAAAAAAAAAAAAAAAGACATCAAAGGGGCAGACAAAGAGCTCAGACTTTTTCACATGAATGTTGGGTTTCAATCTTGTCAAGCTTCTACTTATGAGCTGAGTCATCTTTAGTTGATTTCCTAACCTCCCTGAGCCTCAGTGCTCTCATCTGCAAAATGAAAATAATGCACAACTTTTGGAATTTCATGAAATTCAGATGAAAAACAGATGTTAAACATTAATACAGAAAGAACTGGGTGAATATTACTTCTTACTAATATGACTAGTGAACTCTGAATTCACAAGCACTCAACTTGGTATTTGTTGAGATTTCTGAATTATTGAATATCTGTATTCAATAATACTTGAATACTCCAAGCTTAATAAATTTGTGTACTAATTAAGTCCTTTAAAAATGGAAAGATAATTATTATTTTATTTTTTACATTCCACAGTCAAATGATGGAGTTTGATCAGTTTTTCTATTTTACTTGCACACAGAAGCAAGCATTACTATACTTACAGAATTATTAATTTGTCTTTTTTAATATTTTGTATTATCAGTTTTGTAGAATTTTTCCAAAACTATATGAAAACAAATGTCTTCATAAATTTCATTGCTATAATCCAAAATGTGAAACTTAACTCATTGTGTGTGTGTGTGTGTGTGTGTGTGTGTGTGTGTGTATGCAAGTGTTACTCACTCAGTTGTGTCCCAGTCTTTGAGACTCCATGAACTGTAACCCACCAGGCTCCTCTGATCATGAAATTCTCCAGACAAGAGTACTGGAGTGGGTTGCCATTCCCTGGTGGCTAAGATGGTAAAGAACCTGCCTACAATGCAGGTTCCATTCCTGGGTGGGGAAGATCCCCTGGAGAAGGGAATGGCAACCCACTCCAGTATTCTTGCCTGTGAAGTGAGAGGAGCCTAGCAGGCTACAGTACCTGGTGTCACAAAGAGTCAGACACGACTGAGTGACTAACACTTATTCATTACAAAAGCATTCATTCAACAAGCACTCAGTCTCTGCTTTGTGACAGACGCTGTTCATGGCACTGGATATTCTGTGGTGAAAAGACAAAGTCTTAGTTATTATGAAGCTAACAGTATTTGAAGGAGGTAGACGGGAAGCTATACGTAACAAGGGATTGTATAAGGATCAAAGAGAAAAGAAAATGGTAAAATGAAATGATAGAAGCTGACACTGAGACAAGAGGTTTGATTGGAGCCTTTAGATGGTGCTTTAGATAGATGGACATGAAATAATCTCTAAGGTGAGACTTTCAAAGTGATTCACAAATGATGAGAGAAGGAACCAGCCAAATGAAGAGCAGGGAAGGAACATTTTTGGAAAAGAAGGCAATGTTGTCAAACACTGAAAAGACCTCAGTGCTAGAGGACACGGAATAGAAAAGATTGGAAAGAGCTAAGCCATGCAGGACTTGGAGGACCATGGGAAGGAGCTAGTTTTATCTTAGAAATAATGGGAGTTTGCTGGATGAGAAATACCATGATTTATCTTTGAAGGAAATTAAATGAGAAAACTGCAAAAAAAAAAAAAAAAAAAAAACTGTTCATGGCACTGGATATTCTGTGGTGAAAAGACAAAGTCTTAGTTATTATGAAGCTTACAGTATTTGAAGGAGGTAGACGGGAAGCTATACGTAACAAGGGATTGTATAAGGATCAAAGAGAAAAGAAAATGGTAAAATGAAATGATAGAAGCTGACACTGAGACAAGAGGTTTGATTGGAGCCTTTAGATGGTGCTTTAGATAGATGGACATGAAATAATCTCTAAGGTGAGACTTTCAAAGTGATTCACAAATGATGAGAGAAGGAACCAGCCAAATGAAGAGCAGGGAAGGAACATTTTTGGAAAAGAAGGCAATGTTGTCAAACACTGAAAAGACCTCAGTGCTAGAGGACACGGAATAGAAAAGATTGGAAAGAGCTAAGCCATGCAGGACTTGGAGGACCATGGGAAGGAGCTAGTTTTATCTTAGAAATAATGGGAGTTTGCTGGATGAGAAATACCATGATTTATCTTTGAAGGAAATTAAATGAGAGAACTGCAAAAAAAAAAAAAAAAAAAAAAGGGAAACTTGCTCGAGAGCTTCTTCTGGTCTGGAGACAAAAGACAGAGGCTTGGACCAGGGTGGTGGTAAAAGAAATGAAGTAGGCATATTTCAATATCCTCTGTAGGTAGAATCAAAAGGACCTGCCAGAGTATCGTGTATGAGCGTGGAGGAAAAGGCAATAGCCAAAGATGACAAGCAGTGGTGTTATTTGCTGACATGAGGAAGAAACAAGAGAAGTTTTCATCTGAAATGTGGGAGTGGGGCATCGGGAGTTCCCTTTCAGACGTGTTACATTTATGAGGACCATCAGACAAGCATGGGGTTTAGACAGGGCTGAGCTCATGTAGATCTTCAGGCTATCATCATACTAATACCTGAGGAGTCAGCTTAGCCAAGAATGCCCTGCAAGGACCTGATGTAATAGCAACAATCCCCACCTACTTGAAATTCCCTAAGTTACAGGAGCAAATATATTTACTGGGGAAAATAGTTTGCCTAGTACGTGTCAGCAAGAGAACCCAGGCTGATTGAAATTTCTTTAGAATCACACATCCAGAGCCATATTCCTCACTTATTTAGGCCTGACACGTGACTTCCAGAAGCAGTAAAGTGAGGTATGGGACATGGGAGACTTAAGTAGAGGACAAATCAGTCAGAAATCTTAAGTATCCAGAGGACACTATTTGGTGTTTATGTGAACAGTAATTGTGGAGATGGCATCCCAGATAGTTACGTAAGGTAAAAGTATCAACATCACATTTGAAAGATAAACTACTGCTTCAGTTGTTTTCTTTGAAATAGTAATATGCACAGCCAACTCTCTATTTTGAAATCTAGTATCTTCAAACAATTATGCTAGACATTAATTTTAATCCCATTTTACATTTCTAAAATAACCAATAATCATCAACCATACATGGACTTACATTAAGGCTTTTTAAAAAAAATATTGAGGTCTGTACTTGCTCTCTTCACTCTTTTCCTCAAATAAATGTGCTAATAAAATGTAAAAATGGAAAAAAAAAGCAACCAAGAAGGAGAAAAGACACTATAGTCAAGATATTCCGTTTCAGGACAAACAAGGCTTTGCAGATTCTCAGAATTAGGTGGGATATTATCAGCCTAGGATTACTTCTGAGTATAATTTAAGTCAGAGCTGCTGTTCATAGAATGTGAAAAAATATACCTTTAACAACTCCCTACTCTCTTTCCAGAGGATAATATCTCATAAGAAAAATTAAAAATATGTGTGTGTGTGTGTATGTGCGCGTATAACAGAGAAAAAGAAGGAGGGAGGGAAAGAAGCAGAGAGGTGTAGGGGAGACATCTGTGGCACATCCAAACATAAGCTTTAATTCTAGCCCAGAATTACGGCAACGGGTCTTCGGAACCCTGGTGATCCCTGAGTTGGGCGTCAGGACGCAGTCTGAAATCTCCTGCAGCAGGGGGTGGCTGAGCACTGCTGGCCTGCAGCTGAACCAGCAGAGACACACACTTTCCATCTTTCCATCTGAGCTGCTACACAGAGAGCAGGTTTTGGAGCAGGTTCTTAGAGCGTGAAGCCATCACAACCAAAGCTTGATGCTCCAAGCACAGACACATTCTCACTTCCACAAATGTTTAAGTAAAAAGAGAATGTGCTGAAGGAGGAAATTGTTGTCTTTTTGCTTCCTTCTTTTCATTTTCTTTTGCCGCAAAAGCATACCTCATATGGTGTTTTGACTTCCAAAAAATGAAGAACAAAGATTAATTCTTTTGACTGCTAGTAGTGAAGAAACATGGATTTTTCAAAAGAAGTTCTTTCATTAGCACGGAAATAATTTTTCAATAGAAAGTATCAGCCTTTTTCCTTAAAATCTTCCTAATAGAACCGCTATTTGGACAAGATTCATCAAAATATATCTCTCAAAAAACCCTACCATAACGAGCTGATTTTTTCACGTTTCTATATGATCATATTTAAAGTTAGTACAATTTCTAATACAGAGACATTTTTTCATGAAACAGTAGTTATTCATTTAAGCAAAACTTTGATTTCAGATAATGTTAACGAATTAATATGAAAAAGTGAAAGTGATAGTCACTCCGTCGTGTACAACTCTGTGACCCCATGGACTGTACCTTGCCAGGCTCCTCTATTCATGGACTTCTCCAGGCAAGAATACTGTAGTGGGCAGCCATTCCCTTCTCTAGGAAATCTGCCCAACCCAGGGATTGAACATTTGCAGATTCTCAGAATTAGGTGGGATATTATCAGCCTAGGATTACTTCTGAGTATAATTTAAGTCAGAGCTGCTGTTCATAGAATGTGAAAAAATATACCTTTAACAACTCCCTACTCTCTTTCCAGAGGATAATATCTCATAAGAAAAATTAAAAATATGTGTGTGTGTGTGTATGTGCGCGTATAACAGAGAAAAAGAAGGAGGGAGGGAAAGAAGCAGAGAGGTGTAGGGGAGACATCTGTGGCACATCCAAACATAAGCTTTAATTCTAGCCCAGAATTACGGCAACGGGTCTTCGGAACCCTGGTGATCCCTGAGTTGGGCGTCAGGACGCAGTCTGAAATCTCCTGCAGCAGGGGGTGGCTGAGCACTGCTGGCCTGCAGCTGAACCAGCAGAGACACACACTTTCCATCTTTCCATCTGAGCTGCTACACAGAGAGCAGGTTTTGGAGCAGGTTCTTAGAGCGTGAAGCCATCACAACCAAAGCTTGATGCTCCAAGCACAGACACATTCTCACTTCCACAAATGTTTAAGTAAAAAGAGAATGTGCTGAAGGAGGAAATTGTTGTCTTTTTGCTTCCTTCTTTTCATTTTCTTTTGCCGCAAAAGCATACCTCATATGGTGTTTTGACTTCCAAAAAATGAAAAACAAAGATTAATTCTTTGACTGCTAGTAGTGAAGAAACATGGATTTTTCAAAAGAAGTTCTTTCATTAGCACGGAAATAATTTTTCAATAGAAAGTATCAGCCTTTTTCCTTAAAATCTTCCTAATAGAACCGCTATTTGGACAAGATTCATCAAAATATATCTCTCAAAAAACCCTACCATAACGAGCTGATTTTTTCACGTTTCTATATGATCATATTTAAAGTTAGTACAATTTCTAATACAGAGACATTTTTTCATGAAACAGTAGTTATTCATTTAAGCAAAACTTTGATTTCAGATAATGTTAACGAATTAATATGAAAAAGTGAAAGTGATAGTCACTCCGTCGTGTACAACTCTGTGACCCCATGGACTGTACCTTGCCAGGCTCCTCTATTCATGGACTTCTCCAGGCAAGAATACTGTAGTGGGCAGCCATTCCCTTCTCTAGGAAATCTGCCCAACCCAGGGATTGAACCTAAGTCTCCTACATTGAAGGCAGATTCTTCACCGTCTGAGCCACCAGGCAAGCCCCTGATATCAAAAGTATACACCAAAAAAACTGATGGATACAGTATGACACCAAGTAGATACCAAATATCTCTTCGATATGTACTTTCAGATGGTAAGAGTCCACCTACAATGCAGGAGATCCAGGTTTGATCCCTGGGTTGAAAAGATCCCCTGGAGAAAAGGATGAATATCCACTCCAGTATACTTGCCTGGAAAATTCTGTGGATAGAGGAGCCTGGAGGATTATAGGCCAAGGGGTTGCAAAGAGTTGGAAGTGACTGAGTGCATAACACTTCACTTTCTTTTGGTATCAGCAATTAACATTGAAGACTTTTGTGCTTAAAGCACACTGTTTATTGCTCTCTCTACAGAGGTGAGAGACAAAGTGAGTGTGTCATTGGCTTCTGAAATAGTAACCCCAAAGGGTACATAACTATAGTTGGAATATCTATGGAGTCGTTAACATTATTTCATAAAAATTATTCAATATATGTCTGCATTTTGACTGCTGTAAAAAAGAGAAAACATTGTGAGACCTGCAAGTGTGATGTTTATTTTTTAAATCTACAGAAATAAGAAGATAGTCGATTATCATTTACTGACAAATGAGAAAATAAACTAAATCAAACTTCAAAATGGGCAGCAGCCAATAGTCTATAATAACCTACACGGAAAAAGAATTTGAAAGAGAATAGATACACACATATATATAACTGAATCGCTTTGCTGTACACCCAAAACTAACACAACACTGCTATCTATGCTTCAATATAAAATAATTTTTTTTAATGGGTAGCAGCATCTTGATGAAGAATATTAATCAAATGCTTTTATTTATTGGTGCGTTATAACTATCCCAGGGATTGTGGAATAAAAGAGTCTTCATCTCTCCTTCCACCATTCAAATGCTTCCTTTGCTTTGTTAGCCCTTTGGGAAATCACAGTTCTCTCTAGGTTGCATTCTCCTCCTCAGCCAAGAAAACTTATTAAGTGATTACACTGCCACTTAATCCAGTATAATTATACTAATATGTACTGTAAGTCTATTCAGCAACAATACCTCTCTGTCCAGGGAGGTGAAAGCTTTGTGGAATCTAGATACTATAAAGCCGAAGAAGAAGATACTTTCATCACTACAGATGGTGAAATCACTTCCACCAATGGCTAAAACTGAGGAAAATATGGGCTCTGTTTTCTTAAGAGATGACAAGTTAAGTAAGTCATTACTGGAAAATACTGAGGCAGGTTGCTGGATATATGCCAACAAGATGAAACTTGTTGAAATCAAGGGGAATTTTAAAAGATCTTGAAACAGTAATGTCTCCTCTCTCTCAGTGGTCAAAGCGTGTTTTCACTCTCTCGCTCTCATCTGCTTTTCTCTGGCAAAGAGAGAGGTGAATCACTTTTGTTCTGCTGTGATTATTTTTACCCCTCAAAACATAGCTTTAGGGCTCCATTTTAGGGCATAATTGCACACAGAGCCTACTTCCTCAAAAGGTTAAAAAACAAAGCAGAACTCCTCTACTCACAGTAAATATCAAGCAGGAGATGAGTCAGGTCCAAGTGAAAGAAGAAATATTAACACTTACATTAAACATACATATTTCATTACTCTCAATTAACCCCACCCCATTCTTGACCTGTACTTCAGGTTTTCTCTATGCAGTACACACAGTACACGCTGCATCTCTGCAAATAGCTCAATATCCAAAAGCACATTTGTAAATCAGTATTTGAGCTCACAATGTGTCTCACCACAGGGGAAAAATATCCTATGTGGGGACTAGCTTTCTAGACTATACAAGGATACTTAATATCACTCTGACATATATGAAATGGTGAGCATTATACTTGTGATAAAACTTGTAGAACTCAATATGCTTAAAATATTAATAATTATAAAAACAGAAACCCTTTAAACTGCTCCCTTATTTTTTTCAAAGTGGAAACCTGAAAATGAAAATGATAAAAAGAATAACCAGTTTGGATATAGGCCCAAGAATCATTGATTGCCTCTGTGTAAGAAGAAATCTAGATTTAAGGATTAGGTTTTCACACTGCGCAGGAGAAAAGTATACTCAAACCAACCATACTTTGATAATTTGCAAATTATATCATCAATTTGTTGTTGTTCAGTAGCTAAGTTGTGTCTGGCTCTTTGTGATCCCATAACCGCAGCACACAGGCTCCTCTCTCCTCCACGACCTCCCCGAGTTTGCTCAGATTCATGTCTACTGAGTCGGTGATGCTAACCATTTCATCCTCTGCTGCCCCCTTCTCCTTTTGCCTTCAATCTTTCCCAGCATCAGGATCTTCTCAGTGAGTCAGCCCTGCACATCAGGTGTACAAAGCACTGGAGCTTCCGCTTCAGCATCGGTCCTTCCAGTGAATATTCAGGGTTGATTTCCTTTAGGACTGACTGGTTTGATCAAATATTTTGTGTACGTCTTCTTCCTTCATCAAGAAGTTAGAGCACATCTTCCACTTATTTTATTTCATCTCCGAACCCACTAAAGTTTTCAACTTTCTTTGGGCGCAAGATAAATGGAATTGTGGCTCAGAAAATAAAACAACAACAACAACAACTGAGTTCTCTGACTACTCTGAAGCCCTGAGGCTAAGCTTTCCTGAGTCTTGCACTGAATCTTACACTTGACCAATGAGAATGTTTTATGTTGACTTCATAACACTTCTCCTCCACGTCTTCAACAGCACAGCATTCCAAAGGTGGCCTCTTTTGAGCTCTTTAAATTTGGCAGTGGAGGGGGAAAACGTGCATAATGGATTGAAAAGATGTTCGTGGAGCATCAGAGGAATTATGTTATCAACGATTTTCCCTATCTTTGCTCTTTCCTCTAATAGTCCATTTCCACACATACCACAGGCATTTAGCATCACAGCTCTGCCCACTCTTAGGCACCCAATGACTTCTGACCCAAATTCTGTATTGTCACCTTCCAGATGCCTTCGGTCCTGGCTCCAGGCACCTCGCTGAACCGCTGCTAACCTTATCCTCAAGCTCTTCCACGTCTTGGCACCACTTTACCTCTGCCTGAAGACGCCTTTATAGATCTCTATATGGCCAGCTCTTTAACAGCATTTTGCTTCCAAAACAAGGTAATTTCTTATCTGACCACCATTTTAAAAATAGCCCCTGGCCTTTCTCTCTCTCATTTCAGTCAGCTACTCTGCTTTATTTGTTAGATCACTTATCACTATCCCTGGTGTCGCAGAATCTGTCTGCAATGCAGGAGCCCTGGGTTTGATCCTGGGTGGGAAGATCTCCTGGAGAAGGAAATGGCAACCCACTCTAGTGTTCTTGCCTGGAGAATCCCAGGGACAGAGAAGCCTGGCAGCTACATTCCATAGGGTCACAGAGAGTCGGACTCAACTGAGCAACGAACACTCATCACTATCTAAAGTCATATTATCTATCTTACTAACTTCTATTTATGCCTTCCCCTAAATGTAAAGTTCATGAGGGTTCAGTTCAGTTCAGTCGCTCAGTCATGTCCAGCTTTTTGCAACCCCATGGACTGCAGCACACCAGGCCTCCCTGCCCATCACCAACTCCCAGTTTACTCAAACTCATGTCCATTGAGTCGGGTAGGGACTACTTATATCATAGCTAACATGCTTTTTCTAGCACCTAGAGTAGCACATAGTAAACAGTAAGTGCATAGTAAATGAACAAACAGTTATTAGTGTTAAAGAGACATCACCGAGTTTTTATTGCTGTGTGTAATCACTACATTATCATTTACTTTTTACACTACTTTATTATAATTAAATCATATTGTGGTACAGAAAAAGGAACTCATACCCTTTTCAAAAGAAATGTGAAGTTCAAGAAGCAGAAGTTCAAGACACAAAGTCTGAAAACACTTTGAGCCCATTCTTTTACAAATGAACTGAAAGAAAAGGTTTAAAGGATGGAGTATTTTTTTTTTTAACCAAATAGAAACCAAAAAGAAATTAGCTAATTATCATCTTCACATATATGACAACATTTTTATCATGAAAATGTCAAGCTTTTATCTGTATATGAGGGAAAAAGACAAAACAGATTTAAATTAAAGCTGGAGATAATTAGAGTGACCCTAAGACCCTCTTGGCCACAAAAGAATTGACTACTACAGTGATTCTGGAATATAGGGGGTCAGAATTCTAGCAGGAGAGAGCTAGGAACTTCTACTCTGATTACATGAACATTAACTCATACGAGAAGTGGCCATAGTTGGAAAAATCCCAGAAGGCCTCGTTTGGCTGAAGAAAGTGTTGAGCAATATACAATTAATACAAAATAATGTGTTTATGTTAAACAGTTCAAATTAATATGAACATACAAATACATGCTTCACTCTTTTCTAGACTTCTGCATGCAGTTAATATTCTCTGACTATCCAAATGAGCACCTTACTTTCCAAATAGAAACAGTGCGCAATAATCTTGTCTTAGCTGGTTTATCCTTTTCCTTTCTCTCCTCTTATCTGGTTTACTCAGAATATCCCAGAGAAAGAGGAGAAGACAAATGTCCAGTCAAACTTAAATCAAAAATGGGACGAGAGACACTGCTATCCCTGACTATCTGTGACTTCAGGAAAACTGTTTTTCTACACCGTTGCTAGCTAATAGTAACATGAATTTGCACTTATTGAACATTTATTGCTTGCCAACCACTTTCTGAAAGGTTTACATAAATTTGTGTCCAACTCCTCTGTCCATGGGATTTTCCAGGCAAGAATACTGGAGTTGCCATTTCCTCCTCCATGGGATCTTCTCCACCCAGGGATCGAATCTGCATTTCCAGCATTGACAGGCAGATTCTTAATCACTGAGCCACCTGGGAAGCCCTTTAATACCTCACTTAAATCTGACAGGCAGTTTAGGAAACCAAGACTCAGGTGAAACTCATTTGTTAAAGCTGATACAGATAGTAAGGGGCGGAGCCAAGTCAAGAACCCACCCTCTCTGACTACACTGGCTATGTTTCTGAACCATTCTGCAAAAGGAAGTTGGAGTAGGCTAGAAACACACGATAATTCATCAATACATTTTCATTTATCAGAGAGCATTAGTATCTTCCTGAGTTCTATGAGAAACCAGTTATTCCTTTTTCCCTCCCATAATCTGTCCTTTGAAAATCCCTTTCTCTTTAACATTATCCAAAACTGGCCACAAGCCAGCAAGTATTTTTAAGTCAGTCCATTGAAATATTGGACAGGCTACCGTGCTGAGATACAAAACAGTTTTAAGAGTGTGTGAACAGGAAAATTCCCAGTCTCCAGCTCTGCTTTCAGTATACCCTCATTCTGCTCTCTCTGAGATACCCAATTAGGGCTGCAGTCAAATGAAGTCTATCCTCACACACACATAGGGAATAAAGGACATGTTATTGTATGTAGAGACATAAATGCCAACTTTTGTGTTTCTTGAGGGGAGTATGGCAGGATAAGGCAATTTTTTTAAATGTACATACATAATGTTTGCTCTAATAATTATGCTAGTGAATTCACAAAGGACATACTCATAAATGCACACAGAGCTTAGTTAAAAGGTGCTTCACTGCAGTATTTTTTATAGTATTAAAAATAAATGGAAAAAAAAACACACATACACAAATCCCCTCATAGTGGATTGGTTAAACCAATCACGGTACCTCAATATAAAAGCATTAATATAAGGTCTGAAAAGAACTGCTAATTTCATTCTTTAAAGTGTTCACAATGTGTTTTGTGAATAAGCGGTATGTTATAAATAATATGCACTTATGGGCTTATTTTAGCAAAATAATATTAAGATGTGTTTAAACATAAATAAAAAAAGAGAAAGTCATGCATCAAAAAGTTAATAATAGTTATTGCTACATGATGGGTTTATATATTAATTTTTTGTATATCTGTGCTTTCTAAAAACCGCATGCATTATTCTCTTTATGAGCAAATTGAAAGAAGGAAAAAACAGTTACCATAACATCCTTTCATGAAGAGTATGAGCTTCTCCGGCTTTCCAGCAAGCTTAATATACGCTTCCAATGATTTTAATGGAAATGTATGCCTAGAAATTTGCAACTTGTTCAGAAGTAAAGAAAAAGTTTTAACATGAGTATAACATCTGGGAAATTTCTTATTTTAATCTCTTCTTGGAATTTGGGAAGAAAACGCAAAGCCAGCACCTGAGCAATACCGGTATGGCAGAGACTGGGCAGAGGAAGACAGCTAAGGTGCTCAGGAAGAAAACTGCTGAATACATGTCAGTGATTTGTAAAACAGCCAGAAATTAACTGAAAATGAAATAGAATGAGAGGCACCAGCCATGCAGAGTATCAAATAAAAGCTTAACAACACAATACAGAAACTAATCCTTATAAATATGCTTATTCAGTCTATGGAAGGAGGAGAATTTCAGTCCAGCTTTAAATGTTGAGCTTTTTAATAAACAGTAATCAGATAATCAACCACTCATATAAAAAAAAAACTTTAGAGTCCTACCTCACACAGTTTACAAGCAGAAATTTGATAAAGATCCACATGTATCAAACTGATCTATAAAATAGTTAGAATACAATAGTGGAAATGGAAAGGGCTTTCAAAGTCATATATGAAACCTCCAAGAAAATTAGTGATAGTTTAAAAAATAAAATATCTAAAATTTCTGAGATGCAAAATGTATTTTAAATAATATAAATATAACTGATTTTTTTGGAGAAAATATTTATAAGGTTTAATGTGTAAAAATCAGCTGACAATACACAACTAAGCTCCCACAAAACATTAAGAAAAATAGAAAGGATCTATAGCAAAATGAGCAAAGAATATGAATAAGCAATACAAAAAGTAATACAAGTAGCTAATACATGAATGAAAAATATGTTCACCATCAACAGTACTTGAGCAAGTGCAAATTAAGCAATACCAAGACACCATTTCTCTTTCCCTGGATCAACAAAAATTGTTTTATTAGCTTGATGGAAAAGAATCATGGTTTTGAATTGTTGAACTTTGCCATTTGATACTGGAAAACATTCTTAAATGGGATTATGTTATACATGATCTTAATGCACATTTGTCACTTGATGGTTTTTTGCTAATGACATAGTACTTGCTGTTTACATTTATTTTGGCAAAGTAAACAAACTCTTGGAAAAGTTGGAAAGTCCTGATGCTGAGAAAGACTTAGGGCAGATGGAGAAGAGGGTGTCGGAGGATGACATGTCTGGATGGCATCACTGATGCAATGAACCTGAACTTGGGCAAACTCTGGGAGACGATGAGGGACAGGGAGGCCTGGCATGTTGCAGTCCATGAAGTCACAAAGAGTCAGACACAACTGGGTGCCTAAGCAATAACAACAATATTTATTGCAGCCTAGGCAAATGATATTAGACAAAAAGCAAATCCAATCAATTTTCGTACTTGGGTTCAAAATGGGTTCTAAAGGAGCAAAGACAACTCATAACATCAACAACGCATTTAGCCCTGCTAACAAACATTGGAATCATGGAACAACATGGAATCAAGATTGCCGGGAGAAATATCAATAACCTCAGATACGCAGATGACACCACCCTTATGGCAGAAAGTGAAGAGGAACTAAAAAGCCTCTTGATGAAAGTGAAAGAGGAGAGTGAAAAAGTTGGCTTAAAGCTCAACATTCAGAAAACAAAGATCATGGCATCCGGTCCCATCACTTCATGGGAAATAGATGGGGAAACAGTGGAAGCAGTGTCAGACTTTATTTTTTGGGGCTCCAAAAATCACTGCAGATGTGACTGCAGCCATGAAATTAAAAGATGCTTACTCCTTGGAAGAAAAGTTATGACTAACCTAGATAGTATATTCAAAAGCAGAGACCTTACTTTGCCGACTAAGGTCCATCTAGTCAAGGCTATGGTTTTTCCAGTAGTCATGTATGGATGTGAGAGTTGGAATGTGAAGAAGGCTGAGCGCCAAAGAATTGATGCTTTTGAACTGTGGTGCTGGAGAAGACTCTTGAGAGTCCCTTGGACTACAAGGAGATCCAACCAGTCCATTCTGAAGGCGATCAGCCCTGGGATTTCTTTGAAAGGAATGATGCTGAGGCTGAAATTCCAGTACTTTGGCCACCTCATGCAAAGAGTTGACTCATTGGAAAAGACTCTAATGCTGGGAGGGATTGGGGGCAGGAGGAGAAGGGGATGACCGAGAATGAGATGGCTGGATGGCATCACGGACTCGATGGACGCGAGTCTGAGTGAACTCCAGGAGATGGTGATGAGCAGGGAGGCCTGGCATGCTGCGATTCATGGGCTTGCAAAGAGTCGGACATGACTGAGCGACTGAAATGAACTGAACAAACATACAGTGTAGTGGTGGTTCAAGAAGTTTTGCAAAGGAGATGCGAGCCTCGAAGATGAGGAGCACCGCAGCCGGCCATCGGAAGGTGATAAAGAGCAGCTGAGAGCCAAAGCTGATCCTCTCCAACTACAGGAGAAGTTGCCAAAAAACACAGCATCGATCACTCGACGGCTGTTTGGCACTTGCAGCAACTTGGAAGGTGAAAAAGCTCAATAAGCAGGTGACTCATGAGCTGGCCCTAAATCAAAAAAAAATCATCACTGTGAAGTCTTCTTTTCAATGGCACAACAATGAGCCATTTCTTGATTGGACTGTGATGTGCAATGAGAAATTGATTTTTTATGACAACCAGCTATGACCAGCGCCGTGTTTGGACCAAGAAGAAGCTCCAAAGCACTCGCCAAAGCCAAACTTGTACCAAAAAAAAAAGGTTCTGGTCACTGTTTGGTGGTCTCCTACCCATCTGGTTTACTACAGCTTTCTGTATCCCTGTGAAACCATTACATCTGAGAAGTATGCTCAGCAAATCAATGAGATGCACCAAAAACTGCAATGCCTGCAGCCAGCATTGGTCAACAGAAAGGGCCCAATTCTTCTCAGAAACAATGCCCAACTGCACATTGCACATCCAACACTTCAAAAGTTCAATTAATTGGGCTACAAGGCTTTGCCTCATCTACAGTATTCACCTGACCTCTCACCAATTGACTACCACCTCCAAGCATCTTGGCAACTTTTTTCAGGGAAAATGCTTCCACCACCAGCAGGAGGCAGAAAATGCCTTCCAAGAGTTCACCAAGTCATGAAGCATAGATTTTTATGCTATAGGAATAAACCAATTTACTTCTCATTGGCAAAAATGTGTTATTGATTGTAATGATTCTATTTTGATTAATAAAGATGTGTTTGAGCCTAGCCATAATGATTTAAAATTTACGGTCCAAAACCACAATTTCTTTTGCATCAACCTAATAATTGGAAAATACTGAAGATTGGAGAAGCTACAGTGAAATAGAAATGTTCATACACTGGATTATTGGATTATAACTTGAAACATCTGTTCAACAATCAGAATAATATTATCTAGCAAAAATTTAATTGCACTTACAGGAATCTATCCCCAAGGAAAACCTAGCAGTTAATAAAGCTATGCATACAACATTGTTGCTATTAGTAGTAAGGAAGCTACATCGTAACTGACATGGTAATGGCTAAAGAAAATACACCTCCACATATTCACAAAAAACCAGACCTATGTATCTTCATGTCTGTTTTAAGATATATGTAAGCACCTCAATAAGTACAAATATAAAATCCCAAACTGAAAGCCAGTTCAAGGGAAGTATAATGTCTACAGTGAGAGGCAAAGAAAGGATGAAACCTATGCCATTAAACCCACTCTTCAGCAAAGGTCTAGAGCAGCAAAGTGCATTGTTGTATCTCTTCATATCAAAGAAAAACTCAATTCTCTGTTTCAGAAAAGGAGCTGGAGAAAATAAAATTATTCTGTACCATAAAAATCAGAGAATTTTCTTTTCTCCTGAGGGTAAATTATTGCTCTCCAGAGACAAGACAACAGAAGGGTGGAACAACATAGTGAAATGGCCCAGGGCCTCCTAGGAACTTAAATACATAATTTCATACTAAATTACTTAAACTGCTGTAGTGCAAATACTCCATCATCTCAAACTTCCAGAAACATCTGTTTTACTCAGATATGTGTGTGTGTCTGTGTGTGTGCGTGCAACTTCCAGGAAGGATCTGAGCTTTATGCTTGGGTTGGAGCCACAGCACAGATAAAGAAACAGCTAAAAAAAAAAGAGAGAGAAAAATCAAAAGAAACAAGGAAACTAGAATCATGAAAACATTTACATGTTTTATACAACATTTGTTGTATAAAAATTACAAAAGGAATACGCATGATATAAAAATTTGCATAGCCATGAAAATATAAGCCTACTGATAGCTTATGGTGAACGGTGTCAGATTCATGATCTCCAAGAAGGAAATTTAGCTTCAGGATGAGGGACCAGGCTTGATCACTCATGAGCTTTTGTGTAGCAGAGTTTCATTAAAGCGAAAAAGAGACAGAGAAAGGTTCTCACATAGACATCAGAAGCGGGGCAAAGAGTGGCCCCCTCACTAGTTTAAGCAAGGGAGTTCCATACTTTTTAATTTGTTGTTCAGTTCAGTTCAGTTCAATCGCTCAGTCGTGTCCGACTCTTTGCAACCCGAGGACCGCAGTACACCAGGCTTCCCTGTCCATCACCAACACCCAGAGTTTATTCAAACTCATGTCCATTTAGTCAGTGATGCCATCCCACCACCTCATCCTCTGTCATCCCCTTCTCCTCCTGCCTTCAAGCTTACCCAGCATCCGGGACTTTTCAAATGAGTTAGTTCTTCACATCAGGTGGCAAAGTATTGGAGTTTCACCTTCAACATCAGTCCTTCCAATGACTATTCAGGACTTATTTTCATTAGGATGAACTGATTGGACCTCCTTGCAGTCCAAGGCACTCTTTAGAGTCTTCTCCACATCACAGTTCAAAAGCATCATTCTTTGGTGTTCAGCATTTTTTATAGTCCAACACTGACATTCATACATGACTACTGTTAAAAACTGTAGCTTTGACTAGACAGATCTTTGTTGAGAGTAATTTCTCTACTTTTTAATATGCTGCTTAGGTTGGTCATAAATTTTCTTCCAAGGAACAAGCATCTTTTAATTTCATGGCTGCAGTCACCATCTGCAGTGATTTTGGAGCCGCAAAAAATAGTCAGTCACTGCTTCCCCATCTATTCGCCACAAAGTGATGTGACCAGATGCCACGATCTTCATTTTCTGAATGTTGAATTTTAAGCCAACTTTTCCACTCTCCTCTTTCACTTTCATCAAGAGGCTTTTTAATTCCTCTTAACTTGCTGCCATAAGGGTGGTGTCATCTGCATATCTGAGATTATTGATATTTCTCCTAGCAATCTTGATTCCAGCTTGTGCTTCTTCCAGCCCAGCATTTCTCATGATGTACTCTGCATAGAAGTTAAATAAGCAGGGTGACAATATACACCCTTGACGTACTCTTTTTCCTATTTGGAACCAGTTTGTTGTTCCATGTCCAGTTATAACTGTTGCTTCCTGACCTGCATATAGGTTTCTCAAAAGGCAGGTCAGGTGGCCTGGTATTCCCATCTCTTTCAGAATTTCCCACAGTTTATTGTGATCCACACAGTCAAAGGCTTTGGCATAATCAATAAAGCAGAAATTGATGTTTTTCTGGGACTCACTTGCTTTTTCAATGATCCAGTGGATGTTGGCAATTTGATCTCTGGTTCCTCTGCCTTTTCTAAAACCAGCTTGAACATCTGGAAGTTCACGGTTCATGTATTGCTGAAGCCTGGCTTGGAGAATTCTGAGCATTACTTTACTAGCCTGTGAGATGAGCGCAATTGTGTGGTAGTCTGAGCATTCTTTGGCATCACCTTTCTTTGGGATGGGAATGAAAACTGACTTTTTCCAGTCCTGTGGCCACTGCTGAGTTTTCCAAATTTGCTGGCATATTGAGTGCAGCACTTTCACAGCATCATCTTTCAGGATTTGAAATAGCTCAACTGGAATTCCATCACCTCCACTAGCTTTGTTCAATTCGCGCGTCCGCTGACTACCCTGCGCTGACCCCGCCCGGGCTCGGCCCCCCAGCGGGCGGGCCGGGCCACCGGGGTTCAGTCCCGCTCCGCCCCTGTTACCTGGGCCACCCGGATGACTCTGCACCTTCCTAAGCCCGCCTCTGCTTTGGAAGAGGGCTCTCAGAGTGCGGCCCGCGGTCAGAAACGGTGCCGAGGTTCTTGGTCACTGAATCAACAAACAAACAAACCTCAAGCTTCAGCCTTGTGTAACTTGTTTCATATTTTAACCAGTTCATTGTTATTGTATTTTACAAGTGTGTTGTGTGTCCAGGACAGATTGGGGAATTTTAAAGCAAACAAACCTGTCTTTCAACACACAGTCTGAGAAACACTAGTCTGTGAAATTTGAACCCGCACAAAGAGGTCTTCATGGTGAGGCCTGAGATCTACAAAGTGGAACCGGACGCCTGTAGAGCAGCCCGTTCCTGGCTAATAAAAACACTCAACTTAGTTTCTCTCCAAACCTTTGCTTGTGTAGTATTCCTGGAAAGGATGCTCCCCTGCATCCAAATATGAAATCCTACTGTTCTTTAATCCCACACCTTCCTAGTGAAGCCTGATCTCATCCCTGCAGTCTCTGACATCTCTGTACTCCTTCAAAACTTGCAGTCCGTGAGATTCCTCCATCCCTCACCAAATCTTTCAAACAGAAGCTCTGCCTCTGGCCATTTTACCAAGGGACTCAAATTTGTCATCCTTCAAACTCAGTGATGATGAAAACATCCTAAAATTAGATATTGGTGATGACTGTATCACCATAACTGTGAATACACTAAAAACTACTGAATTGTACACTTTAAAAGGATGAATTTTATAGTATATGAATTATATCTCAGTAAAACTGTCATTTTTGTATATTAAAAAAAAACTGCACTGAGGTTGTAACCCCACTCCTCATTCCTGTGTCCTAATATCCTTGTCCTTGGTTAGATTGCAACAAACTCATTCAGAAGGACAGTGCAGATAGTGGTGGGCCCAAGGCAGAGTCTCCTCTTAGACAAGGACCCCAACCAGCATTTGTGAAAATCTTTTATACCCCATGTGTACGTGTCTGAACCCACCACTCCAAATTCCTTGAGACTTACATAAACTAAGGAAAATACAGTCCCAATAACCCCATCATTCACGTGCTATGTGCTCATGTGTTCAAACAGTCAAACAATTAGCCAGTAATCAATAAACCCAAGGTTACACTCAGGTAGATACAGAAAAATTTATGGCCTGTCTGGAGGAAGGGGTGATTAATGTATGTTTTCTCTTAGGCGATGAGTAACCTAGATATGATCTTCAAGGTTCCCCTGTCAGGAGGGGGTCTTACCCTTCTGTGGTTGTTTTCATAGGCACTAAACACAGAGTTCAGAGTCCATTGGAAAGGTGGCCGAGCATGATCAGCATGAACAGGCCTAAGATGGAGTCCAGGCCCTATGAATTCCTTCTTTAAGATCATTCACCCAGCGTTAGAATATGAAATCTAAGCTAGTGCTAGATATTTCAAAGTACAATCTACCTAGACACAGTAAATAAATAAGGCACTGAGTCCAACTCAGCAGGGCAAAACTTAGACAGTCAGATTTCAGATTTCAGCTTTCAGTCAAAAGCTATTGAAAGGTTTATGGACTGAAAGAATGGGTATAATGCGATCTCTAGAATAAACTATGTGCTTTTTAAAAGTCAAAACAAAGGCTGTTCTTCTGTACACACGTCTGGAGAGTTTCCAGGAACGTCGGGGAGAATTAAAAATAATGTGTGTGGGGGGACAGTTTTGGATGAAAACTGTAGATCAATTCCTGAGTCACTGGAAGGAAACAACATCTTTTATGCCAAAAATACATAATATGAATCTAATCATGAGGAAACCTCAGGAAAAAACCCAATTAAGTAATATTCTGCAAAATAACTGGCCTATACTTTTCAAAAATGTCAGGGTCATGAAAGGCAAGGAAAGGCAGGTAGAAACGTTCATGATGCAAGGAGCCTGAAGAGTCTGGGAAACACACATGATGCTTTTAGACTAGATCCTGGGCTAGAAGCCATTTCTATAAAGAATATTATTGAAATGACTGGGGATGTTTGAAGAAAGCCTATAAATGATAGCATTATATTAATGTTAAATATTTTGATTTTGAGAATGAATTTTTTTCTAAGTGACTATCCTTGATCTTAGAAAATTTACACTGAAGGATTTGAGGAGTCATGTCTGAAATGTTCATTCCATTTCATACACTATATATACATCTCATATTTGTATATATATATACATGTATATATAATATATATAAATGGAGAGAGAGAATTACAAAGCAAATGCAGTGAAATGTTAGCAATTAGTAACTCTGGGTAGAGAGTTTATGGGAGTTCCTTGTACTATTCTTGCAACAACTTTACTGTAAATTTTAAATTATTTTGAAATTAAAAGTTTTAAAAATTGTGGCTCAAATAAACATATATCTTTATCTCAGCTCCCTACTGAAAACACCATGAAAATCACTACAGAGGTGCAGAAAAGCTATAAACTCCAAAAGGACAAGGTGATTGGGAGAAAAGATAACAGCAGAGAAGGGATGTCATGAATTTTTTAAGATGAAAATCAGTCGACTAATTTAGCAGAACAGATAAAGCTAAAAACCTTTCTACAACCAGAAGCAGGCAGATTCTTGCCCTAGACTTGTAGAGAACACTAAACTATAGCCCTTGGGCCAAATTGGACCCACAACTTATTTTTGTAAATAAAGTTTTCCTGGAGTACAGTCACACTCATTTGTTTACATACCATCTGTGGCTGCTTTCATACTATAGTGAGTAGTTAACTGTGAAGCCTAAAATATTTATTATCAGGCCCTTATACAGAAAAGGTTTGCTAGTCCCGGCCTTACAGCCCTGCAAAATCTTAGGAGCTAGAGGTATGGGGAGTCTCTGAAGGTAGGAGTTTGGGTGGATATGGGAAATGGTAGATCCTGAGTGTCCCTGCATGTTCAAGCCAAGTCTGCCAAGAATGTAAGGAAAAGACTCAATAATGGGGACTTATTGTTTAAAGGGTATAGAAGTTCAGTCTTGCAAGATGGAAAGAGATCTAGAAATAGGTAGTGGTAATGATTGCGTGACAATATAAATGAATGTACTTCAATACTACTCAACTGTACACTTAAAATGGTTCAGATGGCAAATTTTGTGTTATGTGTATTTTACTCCCCCGCCACACCCCCACACCCCCCGCCACACACACACATACAAATTGGAAGGAAAATAAAACGAACCTTAGGAGAACTAATTTAAACTTTGTCTAAGGAGAATTTGTACCTTCTGTTACTTGTTCTTACTCCAAGCCAGTGACCAGCCGTCCCTCACTGGCCGACCAGGGATTTATTTTCTGGAAACTAAACTGAGACTCTTTCCACCTCGGGGCACTACTGGGCCCAGGTACAACAGGAATGAGGCATCCGACTGAAAATAGTGGAACCAAGTGAAGGTCTTCACTTTAACCTGTGAGTCCCTTCTCAGCACCTTCCCACTTGAGTCCACAGAACACCGTTCCCAGGTACTAATCCCTAAGCAGGAAGAAGAGGATCTGCCTCTTAATTAAATGAGCCATCCTGCAGAAGAGCTGCAGATAGAGACACCTGGGGGCCTTGTAACAAAACAGCTGGCTCACCATCTAGCCACCCTCCACTGAGGTCAATTAGGGTACTGGGCACTATGTGCACAGCTCTTCCAGCTGGTGTTTTAACGCCTCACTTCTAAATAGTAAAAGACCACCAGATACTTCCCTGGTGGCTCAGAGGTTAAAGCGTCTGTCTGCAATGCGGAAGACCTGGGTTCAATCCCTGGGTTGGGAAGATCCCCTGGAGGAGGAAATGGCAACCCACTCCAGTATTCTTGCCTGGAGAATCCCATAGACGGAGGAGCCTGGTGGGTTACAGTCCACGGGGTCGCAAAGAGTCAGACATGACTGAGCGACTTCACGAGATACTGGGGAAAGCCTCCCACTTAAAAGGCAGAGCCACAGTTGAGAGAGAAAGTACTCAAAGGCAACGAAGGAAACTACGGTATTCTCAAAGACATAAGAAAGGGTTTGTATCTATGAAGAAGGGACAAGACACGATTAAAAAAGAAACAATTCAGAGAATTAGAAAGCACTTTTTAAAATTAAAAATTTAAGAGAAATGTCCAAAGATAGAATTGAGGCGTTCTCCCAGAAAAATGGAACACAAATCAAAGAGATGGACAGTGGAAGGAAAAAGAAAGAAAGAAAATCAAGTCAATCCAGGAAGGCACCAGACATTTAAGCTCCATAGAACAGAAAAGAGATTATAGAGAGAAGGACATTATTAAATATGTCCTAAATATTACTAAATATTTTCCCCAAACACAGCATAGGAATCTTCAGATTAAAAAGACACCATGGGAAAAACAAACAAACAGAAGAACACCAATGCAGGTCATGTCATTGTGATATTTTAAAATACTAAAGAAAAAGATCTAAAAGCTTCTGGAGCAAGCAGGGGAAAGCCCCCAAACCAAAAACAGTCAACACGAAGACTTAATAATCAGAATAACCTCAGACTGCTTAGCAGTAACAGTGGAGACCATAAAACAGTGAAGCAAGGCCTTCAAAAGTTGTGAGGAAACTATTTCCAACAAAGAAATACATTGTTGGAAAGTATACACTTTATTAAGCAGCCATGAAATTAAAAGACGCTTACTCTTTGGAAGAAAAGTTATGACGAACCTAAATAGCATATTTGAAAGCAGAGACATTACTTTGCCAACTAAGGTCCATCTAGACAAGGCTATGGTTTTTCCTGTGGTCATGTATGGACGTGAGAGTTGGACTGTGAAGAAGGCTGAGCGCCAAAGAATTGATGCTTTTGAACTGTGGTGTTGGAGAAGACTCTTGAGAGTCCCTTGGACTGCAAGGAGATCCAACCAGTCCATTCTGAAGGAGATCAACCCTGGGATTTCTTTGGAAGGAATGATGCTAAAGCTGAAACTCCAGTACTTTGGCCACCTCATGCGAAGAGTTGACTCATTGGAAAAGACTCTGATGCTGGGAGGGGCTGGGAGCAGGAGGAGAAGGGGACGACCGAGGATGAGATGGCTGGATGGCATCACAGACTCGATGGA
>SJYX01004271.1:32639-58863 GCA_006410675.1 Oreotragus oreotragus | reverse complement strand
GAGTCCCTTGGACTGCAAGGAGATCCAACCAGTCCATTCTGAAGGAGATCAACCCTGGGATTTCTTTGGAAGGAATGATGCTAAAGCTGAAACTCCAGTACTTTGGCCACCTCATGCGAAGAGTTGACTCATTGGAAAAGACTCTGATGCTGGGAGGGGCTGGGAGCAGGAGGAGAAGGGGACGACAGAGGATGAGATGGCTGGATGGCATCACGGACTCAATGGACGTGAGTCTGAGTGAACTCCGGGAGTTGGTGATGGACAGGGAGGCCTGGAGTACTGAGATTCATGGGGTCGCAAAGAGTCGGACACGACTGAGTGACTGAACTGAATTGAAGGGCAAATTAATAAAGGACACACGTAACGACTAAAAACCTTTTGATTTCTCATGTACCCATTTCTAGACATATTACTAGAGGATGTACTCCAGCAAAACAAGGGGGTAAAATATGAAAGGAGAAGATATGGTATTTGGGAAACAGGGAATCTAACAGAGGAGCAGCAATAGGAGGCCTAGGCTGACAGTTGTGCAGCAGGCTTAGAAAGCAGAGTGTCCAGATGGAAAGAGGAAGACAAATGGCTGGGAGGCAGGTCTCCAGAAAGTGAAATTACACATTAACTGAATTAACTTTTGGAAAATAACATGAACAGATATTTGTCAAATCTGATGGCATATTTAGGGGTAAAAAAACTAAAGAAAGGAAGATAGAAAAATAAAGTGAAGGAAGAAAATGATTAACAACAGAAAAAAAAAAAACAGAAAGTTGTTCAAGAAAGGAAATGTAATCATGGTATATTGCTTGGCTGTGTAGTGAGCAATATTTACCTCATCATTATGTAAGTACTATTGATTTAACACTAAATTATTATTGTTCCTATCTTGAGAGCATCAATGGGAGCAGCAGTGATGGGTGTATAATACATTGTCTTTATTGTAAGAGAAAATCAATAGATAATGTTCAAAATTGACAAACCAAGAAGTATGCATTATAAGCATATTATTTAGATATCTAGAGGTAAATGCCAAAAGACTTGAAAGTAGATTGAGAAAAATGAGGGAAGGGGGTTGTTATATTTACTGTAAGCCTTGGTTATTTGATTTATCAAAAAACATATACAAATAAAAATATAAATTCATGAAAAAATCTAATTTTCTAGATTTCCAGGCCATTGGACACTACAGATTCATGGCTTTTCTCCCTAGATTTCTCAAGCATGTATTGCACTGCTCTTATTTCTAGGCTTTTATCAGTTCCGGTAAACTGCTATTTCCTGCTGCTTCCACTCAGGCTTTTTCTTCATGCTTATTCGCCACTGGCGGGGAAGGCAATGGCATCCCACCCCAGTACTCTTGCCTGGAAAATCCAATGGACGGAGTAGCCTGGTGGGCTGCAGTCCATGGGGTCGCTAACAGTTGGACAGACTGAGCGACTTCACTTTCACTTTTCTCTTTCATGCATTGGAGAAGGAAATGGCAACCCACTCCAGTATTCTTGCCTGGAGAATCCCAGGGATGGGGGAGCCTGGTGGGCTGCCATCTATGGGGTCACACAGAGTCAGACACGACTGAAGTGACTTAGCAGCAGCAGCAGCAGCAGCATTCGCCACTGGGCTCTTGCCCTACACTTGCTACTCTCTGGATGCTTATCAGTAAATTCCTTTTCAGATGCTAATTGAAATATTATGGATTGCACTAGACGATGTATGTAGTTTACCAGTTAGAGTCTCATATCATCTGCTGCTCATCACAGAAGTGTTACCTACTTCAAAATAAATGGATTACAGATCCCCTGGGACATTAAAGAAGCGGGGGATGGTGATAGCAAGTGGCTGTTTTACAAAACACCCTAAAAAGACAGCATTTTATAAGAACATCAGTTATACAGAATTGTTTCATAGCTATATTTTCTCATCATTTTTGTAATCAACTATATTTAACAGTCATCTGTTAGCATATGGTGCTACCAATTGATGGAAGAGATTTTCACATAGTAAGGTATGAGAAGTTATTCTGGCTTATACATGGTTTAGTATAAGTATTATATAAGATTTAGTATACACAAGTTAGACGCTGAAGAGATCAAGAGATGAAAAGATATATGGAAGAACTGTACAAAAAAGATCTTAATGAACTGGATTACTACAATGGTGTGGCCAGTCACCCAGAGCCAGACATTCTGGAAAGCGAAGTCAAGTGGACCTTAGGAAGCACTGTTGTTAATAAAGATAGTGGATGAGATGGAATTCCAGTAGAACTATTCAAAACCCTAAAGGACGATGCCATCAAGGTGTCACATTCAATATGTCAGCAAATCTGGAAGACCCAGCAGTGGCCACAGGACTGGAAAAGGTCAATCCTCAACCCAATTCCCAAGAAGGGTAGTACTAACGAATGTGCTAACTATCAGACAGTTGTTCTCATCTCCCATGCTAGAAAGGTCATGCTTAAATCTTGCATGCTCGGCTTCAGCTTTATGTAACTTAAGAACTTCCAGATGTCCAAGCTGGGTTTAGAAAAGACAGAGAAACTAGAGATCAAATTGCCAATCTTTGCTGGATCATAGAGAAAGCTAGGGAATTCCAGAAAAACATCTACCTCTGTTTCATTGACTACGCCAAAGCCTTTGACTGTGTGGATCATGACAAACTGTGACAAGCTCTTAAAGAGATGGGAACACTAGACGATCTTACCTGTCTCCTGGGAGACCTGTATGCAGGTCAAGAAGCAACAGTTAGAACCCTGTATGGAACAACTGATTAGTTCAAGTTCGAGAGAAGAGTACGACAGGGCTCTCTGCTGTCACCCTGTTGGTTTAACCTATGCGCTGAGCACATCATGAGAAATGCCAGGCTGAATCAGTTACAAGCTGGAATCAAGACAAGCAGGAGAAATATCAACAACCTCAGATATGCAGATGATATCACTCTAATGGCAGAAAGCAAAAAGGAACAAAGAGCCTCTTGATGAGGGTGAAGGAGGATAGTGAAAGAGCCGGCTTAAAACTAAATATTAAAAAAAATAAGATCATGACATCCAGGCCTACTACTGCACGGCAAAAATAAGGGGAAAATGTGGAAGTAGTGACAGATTTCCTCTTCTTGGGCTCTAAAATCACTGCGGATGGTGACTGCAGTCATGAAATCTGAAGACGTTTGCTTCTTGGAAGCAAAAGTAAGAAGGCTGTGACAAACCTAGACAGTGTGTTGAAAAGCAGAGATATTACTCTGATGACAAAGGTCTATATAGTTAAGGCTATGGCCTTTCCAATGATCACATCTGCTTTAATCATTAACAAAAAGATTGCATTAAAAAAATCAAAATGAAGTAACTGTGGTTCAAGGCTTCCAAATGGAGCTGAGTGGTCATTTTGGACATGGTTTCAGACATGTTCCTGGATTACTAAGAACCTATATTTTTTGTATCAGACTCAAGGACACAATCGTCTATTCCCAAAACAATATAACTGACACTTGCAACTTCCTGGCCTTTTAGCTATGGAACCATCCCACACTGCAATCAGTCCTTGCTTGGCAAGCAACATTACTTTTCGCCAGCTCCAATTACCATCCTTGACAAGGAGCTAATGTAATTTTGTGTTTTTGCCTTTATAAACCTCTTCCATTTTATAGTCTGGAATCTGTGTCTCCTGAGCTGTAATCTTCAGTTTCTGGCATAAAACTCTTTTCTATTGTTTTTACAGATTGGTTTATTGGTTATTTCCACCAGTACAACAAAGCAATCAATAAAAAAACCACAAACAGAACCCCCAATTTCTAGAAACTTGGCCTTGTACAAAGGATAAGATAATTTACAAAGATTATCTTTTGGGAGATTATCAAGAATGACAAAATAATATGTCCCACTCATCTCACACGCTAGTAAAGTAATGCTCAAAATTCTCCAAGCCAGGCTTCAGCAATATGTGAACCGTGAACTCCCTGATGTTCAAGCTGGTTTTAGAACAGGCAGAGGAACCAGAGATCAAATTGCCAACATCCGCTGGATCATGGAAAAAGCAAGAGAGTTCCAGAAAAACATCTATTTCTGCTTTATTGACTATGCCAAAGCCTTTGACTGTGTGGATCACAATAAACTGTGGAAAATTCTGAAAGAGATGGGAATACCAGATCTGTGCCCTCTGATGGAGAAGGATAAGTGGTTTGTGGAAGCTTCCTGATGGGAGAGACTGACTGAGGGGGAAACTGGGTCTTGTTATGATGGGTGGGTCATGCTCAGTAAATCTTTAATTCAATTTTCTGTTGATGCTGTTACAGTAAATCAAAAGAATGTCTCAAGGTTGTAAAGATCTTATCAGACCCACTCCCATAATATACATTCTAAGATATCAGGATTAGTAAGGTTTTCAGGAAGGAAAAACTATCCTCAAGCAGGATACACTGTTGTTATATAATCTTTACTTACAGAGTTTAAACTGAGTTTTTTGTTGTGTAATCATCAGTTCTGGGCTTAAAGAAAAAAACATTTTATGTGACTAAGACTTAGGAATGTAGAGAGAAGGAAAAAAAAAAAAAAAAAAAGGATATTTGTCCTTTCCTCCTCCTTGAGGATTCCAGACTCCTATCTCCTCCTAGAGCCCCAGGCCCCTTTCTCCCCCTCCAGGTCCCCAGACTTCTTATCAGTCTGCCTAGGAATTTACTCTCTCACTACCTTCAGAATCTTGGAGGTGCATGTTCTTACTACAGGCCAGATAATAGGCATTCCAGAATATCTCATCTAGATCAAAAAGATTACAGATGTCCTAGTTGACATGCAGGTTACAAAAGTTTGTCCATGTAATGGTATAAAGTTTACAATATTCATTGTAGAAAAATTACAAAAGGAATATGCACTGATATAAAAATGTCTCTAGAGTAAAAAGAAAACCTTTTTTCACTGTCTCCCTCCTGATAGCTCCCACTCACTAGCACAGTTCAGACTTCTATACACTAACATGTTCCTTAATATATAGAGAAGCTGAGTTGAACTACTATCATTAAAACAGATGATTTTTGACTCCCCAGCAATTGCCCCCAGCCTGCCTAGGATACACTAACCATTGGCATATCAGCTATGTATCTTTAAATAGGTGAAATGAGTATTAACTGTGCATATTAACTGACCAGGTAAGGAACTGTATATAGGCTTCCTTCATAGCTCAGTCGGTAAAGAATCTGCCTGCAATGCAGGAGACCTGGGTTTGAATCCTGGATTAGGAAGATCCCCTGGAGAAGGAAACGGCAACTCACTCTAGTATACTTGCCTGGAGAATCCCATGGACAGAGGAACCTGGCAGGCTATAGTCCATGGGGTAGCAAGAGTCACACATGACTTAGTGACTAAACCACCAGGAACTGTATAAACTTATCATTCAGTGTTCATAGATAATTTCTTCTAGGACTCCCACAGATAACAAAATCCAGGAATACTAAAGTCTCTTTTGTAAAATAGTATGGCATTTCCATAAAACTTTCTCTTGATGAAAGTGAAAAAGGAGAGTGAAAAAGTTGGCTTAAAGCTCAACATTCAGAAAACGAAGATCATGGCATCCGGTCCCATCACTTCATGGGAAATAGATGGGGAAACAGTGGAAACAGTGTCAGACTTTATTTTGTGGGGCTCCAAAATCACTACAGATGGTGACTGTAGCCATGAAATTAAAAGACGCTTACTCCTTGGAAGAAAAGTTATGTCCAACCTAGATAGCATATTCAAAAGCAGAGACATTACTTGGCCGACTAAGGTCCGTCTAGTCAACGCTATGATTTTTCCAGTGGTCACGTATGGATGCGAGAGTTGAACTGTGAAGCAGGCTGAGTGCTGAAGAATTGATGCTTTTGAACTGTGGTGTTGGAGAAGACTCTTGAGAGTCCCTTGGACTGCAAGGAGATACAACCAGTCCATTCTGAAGGAGATCAGCCCTGGGATTTCTTTGGAAGGAANACTTACTCCTTGGAAGGAAAGTTATGACCAACCTAGATAGCATATTCAAAAGCAGAGACATTACTTTGCCAACAAAGGTCCATCTAGTCAAGGCTATGGTTTTCCAGTAGTCATGTATGCATGTGAGAGTTGGACTGTGAAGAAGGCTGAGTGCTGAAGAATTGATGCTTTTGAACTATGGTATTGGAGAAGACTCTTGAGAGTCCCTTGGACTGCAAGGAGATCCAACTAGTCCATTCTAGAGGAAATCAGTCTTGGGTGTTCTTTGGAAGGACTGATGCTAAAGCTGAAACTCCAGTACTTTGGTCACCTCATGCGAAGAGTTGACTCACTGGAAAAGACTCTGATGCTGAGAGGGATTTGGGGACAAGAGGAGAAGGGGACGACAGAGGATGAGATGGCTGGATCGCATCACCAACTCAATGGACATGAGTCTGAGTGAACTCCAGGAGTTGGTGATGGACAGGGAGGCCTGGTGTGCTGCGATTCATGGGGTTGCAAAGAGTCAGATGTGACTGAGCAACTGAACTGAAGAAATACCATGGAGGAGGATTTTTTTAGTCACCCAGTCATGTCCGACTCTGTGCAACCCCATGGACTGCTGCCCACCAGACTCCTCTGTCCAAGGGATTCTCCAGGCAAGAATACTGGAGTGGGTTGCCCTGCCCTCCTCCAGGGGATCTTCCTGACACAGAAATCAAACCAAAGTCTCCTGCATTGCAGGCAGATTTTTTTATCCACTGAGCCATCAGAGGCTCAGTGTTAAAGAGCCGTTTCTTTAGGCTAAGCATGGTTAATTACTCCATGAGTAGCATTTACTGACCGACAGTGCCATCAATGTAGCAATAATTTTGGTGCTGCTATCATGCTAACAGAAACCTTCAACTCATCTAACCTAAAGTAATACCACAAAAAGTTCAAGAACTATGGCAAGGCTGGGCTAGGAGTATGGGATTTTCAGTACTCAAACTTACACAAGTTTTGTTCTGTGTCTACTTCCTTTAGTCACAAAGCAGGCAGAACCTTCTGAATGTTTAAGCAACAAAATTAAAATTTGTTTTAATCTTCAACTTGTCTTTAGGTATTCCAGTTTATAGTCTGTAGGTAATATTCCATCTTTCTAATATCTTGTCAACTTCCAACCTCTTTTCTCCATTTTACTTGCACTCTGCATTAAGTGATCAAGATCATTTCATGTATGTATGCACATATAACCTCACCCTTATTTGAACCTTTTTCTTTCTTCCTTTTCTTTTTTCATATATCCCTGTGATTTCAGAGACATAAACTCCTTCTCTCTAAAACTCACTCCTCTATTCTAGTAGAGGAGTGCTTTATTACATTCTCTTCAATTTTGAGGAATATTATTTCTACATATCTTTTCTGAATTAGAAAGAGAACGAAATTCTGTCTCATTTTCTTCCAATTCTTTCTCATATCCTTCTATTTCAGATAAGAAAAAGCTTTTTATAAAGTATTATAAAACACCAGTTATATCACACTGGTTATCAAAACACATACCTAAACACAATTCTCTGTTGTTATTACTTCGTTACTATTTGTCTCTTCTTTCCCAGTTAAAATTCTTGGGTAACTGTATCTAATTATTGCCCCTGATTTTTCATTTATCTCTTCAGAATTCCATCAACTACTCCACTGAAATTGCTGTAATGTCGACAGAAACCATTGTCACAAAGCTCACTGATCTGTTTCAGTCCTTCTCTCTTTCAGCCTTCCAGCAGGTATCACCCTCCCTAACCTTTGCACTACAGCTGTAATTGTTTATGACTTCCTGTTCCTGAATGTTGTCTTCTTTGTAAAGACACAGTATTCGGGTATTTCTCCTTTGTTTTCAAAGTCTTTCTTGATGTTTTTAGTTTCTTTTACCATACGTCCTTTAACTTTGTTCATCTCCTTTAACTTAAGTTAAGGACTTTTAGGGTTGCTTGTCACACTGACTTTATAGAAATGTCCATTTCTTTATTCTAGAGAGTTAAAAGGTCAAGATATAGCCTGTAACGTTAAGTCTACCCCTCATGTCTTCTAGTGACTACTTCAGGAGCATTTGTATCTTAAAGTCCTAGCTTCCTCAGCCCAAAGGTCCTTCTCTACATCTTTTGCATCTGCATCTGTATCATGCAGGGAAACACCTGATTCAACACCATCCTTTCTTCTTGCCTGCTCTCTGTTTTGTTGGACTTTGTCTGTTTTATGGCAATTTTTTGTTTGTTTGTTTTTGTAGGTACCGATTTATCTACTTAGATATCCTTTCTAAATACCCAGGGAAACTTTTTTATTTCACTTAAAGCTTCATCAAAATACTATGGCATTTTTTTAGTCTATTGTATGTTAATAACTCATGAAGAGCCTTTTTTGTTCTCTAGGCTACGGTAATCTAACAATTCCATTTGCTTACGAAATCAAAAATTTCAAATCCAAGAAAATTATGAATTTACTTTCAACTCCAATTGGCACAGTAAAAAAAAATTCGGATTCTTATCCCATTTTTCCTTCAGAAGAAAAAACAAAAATCTTTGGCCAAAACTGAATTTCATCCTAAAACAGGAAAGAGAGAAAAGTTTGTTTCAATTCTTTGTGTGAAAGAAATACTGACTAGTTTTTGTGCCATGAGAAGGCTACCATTTTTCCAGTGCGTAGAGATGACCTCTACTATGAAGCTTTGCCATTTAAAGAACAACCAGGAAGCAATTCAATGAAGAGGAATTGTTAAGGATAGGTTTCTTGCTGCATTCCAATCATGTTCTTTTCAAAACCTGGCTTTATGGATTTTAAAGAAATCCTGAGGGGGCTCTCTTTTCCTTTTGTCCCACGGAAATATCATCATTAAACTCCTCTAAAAATGGTTTCTGATATGATTCAGCTTTCCAGCTGAGGCAACATTTTCTATAAGTAATAACAAAACAGCTGAACTGAGTAAAAGGAAACTGGGCAGATAGGAATATCCATCCTGATGCGACCAAAGGGAGCCCTGTGTTAACTTCTGAAGGGCCTGAACTTTTCTGAACCAGTTGGGTTTGACTGAAATTGGAAATGCTCTTTTACTTTCGAATCCCTGCCAGAGGGGGCTGCTATGGTAGACTTCTCTAGCTATTTTTCTTCTTTTTCAGAGGAATTCAAGACGGAGATGTCAATGTGTGTGCTTAAGCGTAAAAGTGATCATTTTTTAACCACTGGTGGGAAAGTAGCTTGCCAGTGGGGAGCTAAGTGTTGAAATCTGGCATCAATCCAGCAGAGTTGGACCAATAGATCACAGATAACTATACAGTATATGAAGGTGAGCTCTCATGCTTAAAATGAAAAAAAAAAAAAAAAAAAGAAAGGAAAGTATTGAGAAGTGAGACAGGAGATTTTTCAAAAGGTACACTACATTGCTCTATTGACTTAAGACAGCCACAAGGAAATTTAAAAACAATTTAGAGAATGGAGTGCAACTACCTCTGTGAAGATCACTCTTCATGACATAGGGGGATAGGGAATATTCTCCTATGAAATATTGTCTGGTGTGTGTGCTCACCTTTAGGCTTCAGCAGATACTAAATTGCATTCTAAAAGTTTGCTGAATCTAGGCTGAACAGGCCGTTAATGTCACCCAGAGGCAACAATAATGACACCCCCCAAAAGTGGAAATGGAAGTAAATAGCCAAATGCCTGTCTCTTGAGGGAAAATGAATAAAAATAGAAACCTAAACCTTCCACCAGGATTATGGTGAGCTGGGGTTCTGTATCGAAGGCAATGGCACCCCACTCCAGTACTCTTGCCTGGAAAATACCATGGACGGAGGAGCCTGGTGGGCTGCAGTCCATGGGGTCACCAAGAGTCGGACATGACTTCACTTTCACTTTTCACTTTCATGCATTGGAGAAGGAAATGACGACCCACTCCAGGGTTCTTGCCTGGAGAATCCCAGGGATGGTGGAGCTTGGTGGGCTGCTGTCTATGGGGTTGCACAAAATCGGACACGACTGAAGTGACTTAGGAGCAGCAGGGGTTCTGTATAATCATGGCTAAAAGCTATATCATGCTAGTCAAGTCAGGTCACAAATGCAAGCTGTTTATTATTTTAAAATGATCATCACAAATCTGAATTGAGAAATGATTGTTGCTGTTTTAAAAAGAAAATCTGAATCGAGGAATCACTTTGAAATAAGAAATCTGAAAGGGATTCTGAAACGAATTTATCCTCCTTTTTAAAAAAACATAACTGAATTATCATGACTGGAGGTAAAATTTAACCCTACCCAGTTCAATTTAGAATAAGTTTACCCACAAAATATATATAATTAAACAATATTAAAAAAAAAAAAACAGGTAGGAAACCAAAAAGGAACCATATATAACCAGAACTATTCCATATAAAAGATATGTTTCCCATAGAACTCTTCAAATCAGTAGAGTCAATTATAATTTTTAGTCTTATATGCAAAAGTTTTCTCCTTCTTGTCTTCCTTAGGATGAGGCCAGAGTGCCTAAGCCCAGCTATAAACACAGCTTCTCTTCAGTTTTGTCAGATTTATTTTGAACCAGGTCCTTCTTTTCAAGTACTCATTCATTCCCTCAGCATTTGGTGAATATTGTACATGACACTGAATCTGTTTCTGAAGCAAAAAGCCCGCTATTGGTCATAGCCTGGCTTTCAGAAACCTTGACCATGCAACTGTACATAATAGAAGCATTGTTCAGAGCAGTTGTGGACGTTTTCTAGTCTCTTAACTAAGAGTTTGAGTTGGGAACTTAAAACTCTGAGTTTTGATTTTCTTTTTCCCATTTTCCAGTGCATTTAGAAGTGACCAACAACATCCGTTACATCTACTATTTAACATTTCTAGAGCAGTTACCCCTCCATTACCTAAAACCCTTCTGTACGCATTTAATCACTATAGACAACTACATGTGATCACTTAAGTGGCCACTCTGTTAGGGCATGCCGGGAGCCAGGAGTGCCACCCTGGCTCAGGGAACCCTTTCAATCTAATAAAATAAGAGAGCTACTTAACAAGTTTCCATTTTTGAGGCTCTGCTTCCATGGAACAATTTCTAGTGCCAATTCGTTCTGATGATCTCTGCAAAAGCTATCTCTAAACATAATAGCTTAAAGCAACTGTCAGACCACCTCTTACAATTTGGTGGGTTGAGTGGGCACATCTAAATAATTGAGTTGCTCTCACCTCAGAACTCCCACACAGTTTTAGTTTGCTGGCAGCTGAGACTGGAACCATCTGCATGTTCCACTGAAATACAGCTGGCCCCTGTTCCTGTCCACGAGGTCTCAGGGCTTCTCCTGTGACACTGTTGCCCCATGCAGCCTCTCCAGGAAGGTAATCAGCCTTTTTACATACAGGCTATGGGTGTGCGCTTTCCAAGAGCAAAGAAAATGGATGTTGTCAGTCCTTTTGAAGGTATGACCCAGAGCTGGCAAGCCATAATTTCTTCAATATTCTATCAGCTAATATAAATGATGGGATACCCCAGATTTAGAAAGAGGGGGTAATATAGTAAAGCATAGTGGGAGATACTGTTCATGTCAAACAATTTTTGGAGACTTGGTGCCAGAGACAGTTTGGAATTTCTGTCTGCAGTGGTCTGATTAAAGAATTACTATTTTCTGGGTCTATAATACACAAGCTCATATTTTAATGATCATATTTGAGTTGCATCAGAACTGTAGGCTCATTTACTGTGTCAATCTTGATAGCTTTACTTATTAGATATATTCTGTCACTTACTCTGAAAATGGAATTGATTGAAAATTAGAAGGATAACTGATTACAGTATTTTTGGTCTGAGTAGGTCAGACAGACCTATTATTTATAGGCTGGATTTAGAAAGGCAGAAGAACCAGAGTTCAAATTGCCAACATCCGTTGGATCATAGAAAAAGCAAGAGAATGGTAGAAAAATATCTACTTTTGCTTTTTTGACTATGCTACAGCCATTGACTGTGTGGATCACAACAAACTGGAAAATTCTTCAAGAGATGGGAATACCAGACCACCTGACCTGCCTCTTGAGAAACCTGCATGCAGGTCAGGAAGTAACAGTTAGAACTGGACGTGGAACAATGAACTGGTTCAAAATTGGGAAAGGAGTACGTCAAGGCNATTCTTCAAGAGATGGGAATACCAGACCACCTGACCTGCCTCTTGAGAAACCTGCATGCAGGTCAGGAAGTAACAGTTAGAACTGGACGTGGAACAATGAACTGGTTCAAAATTGGGAAAGGAGTACGTCAAGGCTGTGTGTTGTCACCATGCTTATTCAAGTTACATGCAGAGTACATCATGCAAAATGCCAGTCTTGATGAATCACAAAACTGGAATCAAGATTGCCAGGAGAAATATCAATAACCTCAGATATGTAGATGACACCACCCTAAATGCAGAAAGCAAAGAGGAACTAAAGAGCCTCTTGAGAAGGGTGAAAGAAGAGAGTGAAAAAGCCAGCTTAAAACTCAACATTCAAAAAAACTAAGATCATAGCATATGGTCCCATCACTTCATAGAAGCAAATAGAAGGAGAAAAAGTGGGATCAGTGACAGATTTTCCTTGTTTGGATTCCAAAGTCACTGTGGATGGTGACTGAAGTCACAACATTAAAAGATGCTTGCTCCTTGGAAGGAAAGCTATGACAAACCTAGATAGCATATTAAAAAGCAAAGGTATCATCTTGCTGACAAAGGTGCATATAGTCAAAGCTATGGTTTTTCTAGTAGTCATGTACAGATAGATGTGAGAGTTGGACCATAAAGAAAGCTGAGCACCAAAGAATTGATCCTTTCAAACTGTGGTGCTGGAAAAGACTCTTGAGAGTCCCTTGAACTTCAGAGAGATCTAACCAATCACTCTTAAAGTAAATTAACCCTGAATATTCATTGGAAGGATTGATGCTGAAGTTCTAATACTTTGGCTACCTCATGCGAAGAGCCAACTCATTAGAAAAGACATTGATGCTGGGAAAGACTGAAGGCAGGAGGAGAAGAGGGTGACTGAGGATGAGATGGTTGGATGGCATCACTGACTCAATGGACATGAATCTGAGCAAACTTTGGGGGGGAATAGCATGCTGCAGTCCATGGGGTCGCAAAGATTCGGATAGGATGTAGTGACTGAACATCAGCAACTGAAAATTCCATTTCTAAGTTCATCTCATCAGGAAACTGCCCAGGTGGTGCTAGTGGTAAGGAACCCACCTGCCAGTGCTAGGAGATGTTAAAGACAGAGGTTCAGCCCTTGGTCTGCGAAGGTTCCCTGGAGCAAGGCATGGCAATCCACACCAGTACTCTTGCCTGGAGGATCTCCATGGACAAGGGAGCCTGGAAGGCTACAGTCCATAGAATCATGAAGAGTTGGACACGACTGAAGTGACTTAGCATAAGACCATAACAGGGGATTGGTTTTGGTTGAATTTGGGAGGAGGAGAAGTGGCATGCTGATAAAGTCATTTCTCCATAAAACAGAAATAATTTTATTGTTGGAAAAGGAGATAAGGTGAACACCCAAAAGGCACACTATGGTCACAAAAACCAAGGTCTCATAATTCCTACACCCAAGAACAGGAGAAAGGATGAGGAAAAAAGTTGAGCAAGTTTTGAAGCGTATAATTTAGAGGCCTGGTGATATAAAATAGCTACAATCATTTTCAAAACACGCATAGACAAATACTGCAGCCGGGGCTTGTAGTCAGCGTCGCATTTTTCCAGAAGCCACAGGGAGGTAACACGAGAGTGATAATTAATTCTTGTATTTTAAAAAAATGTATTCCCTGCTGTTTCTCTATAGGAGGAGAGCAAGAGAGACAAAGGCTGGTTTTAAAAGAAAAAAAAAGAAGTAGCAAAATATTTTCAATTCAGTACAGCACTTTTTTTTTTTCCACTTTTGGTACTGGAAATTATTTTTCAAAGTGTGCTCACCAAATTTGACTTCTTGAAGCACTACTTTTTCTTCCCTAAAGAGTGAACAGACATTTCTAACATAGGAGAAGAAAATGAATGATTAAGAAAATGAAGTTTTTCAAGAAGATATAATATTTAAAATAAAAACTATCTGCTAAAAACAGTTCAGTTGTTTGCAAAAGAACCATTGACTTTCTTTATGTGGGATCCCAAAATAACCAAAATATTTTATTTAGAACATGTTTTATTGATCAGTGAATTTATTTTGACTGATTTGTACTAACTACATGTTCAGCTTACAAAGTGAAGTGAAGTGAAGTGAAGTCATAGATAAAGGAGCTTAATATGTTGCTGTATATTTTAAAATAACGTGTGCTTATTTTAAAATCTACAATATAGAGTGTATCTGGAGGCTTGATCAGAATAGGTTCTGTTTGTTTGCTTGACAAGAATGCTTGTCAAAGTACCACCTTGAATGATGCAAGAAGCTAGATAAAAGATAATTCATCGTTCTGCCCTTGAACCAAAGCCTGGAGTGCCAGTATTCTGTGTGGTGCTATAGATGAAGAGGAAGTCAATATCTCACCCCCAAAAAAGTTGTTGTTGTGGTTCAGTCACCCCATTGGTCACTTGTGTTCAACTCTTTGCGACCCCTGGACTTCAGCACTCCAGGTGTCCCTGTCCTTCAACATCACCCAGAGCATAATCTCACATATATGGGATCTACAAAAAGTAACTCATAGTAACAGAATAAAGCGTTGCTATCTAGTAGCCAGGGAAGTGGGGGAGATAACAGTAAAGGGGAACAAATATTGAGTTAAAAGATGAATAAGCTCTGGAGCCCAAGAAAATAAAGTCTGTCACTGTTTCCACTGTTTCCCCATCTATTTGCCATGAAGGGGTGGGACNTACAAAAAGTAACTCATAGTAACAGAATAAAGCGTTGCTATCTAGTAGCCAGGGAAGTGGGGGAGATAACAGTAAAGGGGAACAAATATTGAGTTAAAAGATGAATAAGCTCTGGAGCCCAAGAAAATAAAGTCTGTCACTGTTTCCACTGTTTCCCCATCTATTTGCCATGAAGGGGTGGGACCGGATGCCATGATCTTAGTCTTTTGAATGTTGAGTTTTAAGCTGGTTTTTTCACTCTCCTCTTTCACCTTCATCAAGAGGCTCTTTAGTTCCTCTTTGCTTTCTGCCATAAGGGTGATGTCATCTGCATATCTGGGGTTATTGATATTTTGGCAACCTTGATTCCAGCTTGTAGTCAGCACAATTAGAGTCTTTAGTGCCAAGTCAAAATTTGACTGAATCAATAATGCCTGTCCCCTTTCAAATGTGTTTATGTGGGAATAAATATGATATGGTTCTCATATTATCGGAGCAAAAGCAAGTCATATCTATTGAGTGCTTATACATGCCAGAGACTGTGATAAGTGCTTCCAAGATTTATCTCATTTAATTCTTAAACCAACCTTATAAAATGAGGACCACTGTCATCATCCACTTTAATGAATGATGAATGTGAGTCCTAAAGATGTTAAATTATTTTCTCAAGATGAATCATCTAGGGATATTATACTTACAACAACATAAAGTTCTGTTTTACACTATATCCCACAGCTTTTACCATTGATGACTTTACTTCATCATCAAAAATCTGGTTTGTTTAATGCTTATGCTGCTGCCGCTAAGTCACTTCAGTCGTGTCTGTCTCTGTGCGACCCCAAAGACGGCAGCCCACCAGGCTCTCCCATCCCTGGGATTCTCCAGGCAAGAACACTGGAGTAGGTTGCCATTTCCTTCTCCAATGCATGAAAGTGAAAAGTGAAAGTGAAGTCGCTCAGTCGTATCTAACTCCTAGCGACCCCATGGACTGCAGCCTACCAGGCTCCTCCGTCTAACAACATAAAATTTGGATTTTAATGAATTTATAAATGCCTGGGCCCTAATAGTCACTCATTCACTTGAAAAATGAAGACCAAATTCTGAACTGCACTACCAGGTTAATAAAAAAATACTACAACACTTAAAGCGAGTGAAGTCGCTCAGTCGTGTCCGACTCTTTGCGACCCCATGGACTGTAGCCTACCAGGCTCCTCCATCCATGGAATTCTCCAGGCAGGAGTACTGGAGTGGGTTGCCATTTCCTTCTCCAGGACAACACTTAAAGCTCACCGAGAAAAGAGAGTGAAACTGTACTTGTTTCATTCTCAGGATTAATTGTTTCTCTTCTACCATGAGGAATGTATCTGCTCTTTGACAAACTGTTGACAAGTTTGCCACACAGTAGGGGAGCACATATGGTCTACTGTGATATTGTAAAATGAAAATGCGGATGGAATTCTGTTGCCTACAGCTGTTAACTTTTTAAACAGCATTAGGAAATTTTGCCAAATTAATTCTCTATATATAGTAGAATAAATAACAACAAATGATTTGTCTTGTTTTCATTTAAAATAAGTACATAATGAAGGAGAGAGCAAGTAGAGCACAAAATCACCATCCTTAAAAAGTCTCATATTAGATTTTCTTTTTTTAAAAAATTATCTATTTTAATTGGAGGCTAATTACTATACAATATTGTGGTGGTTTTGCCATATATTGACATGAACCAGCCATGGGTGTACATGTGTTCCCCATCCTGAACCCCGCTCCTACCTCCCTTCCCATCCCATCCCTCAGGGTCACCCCAGTGCATCAGCCCTGAGCACCCTGTCTCATGCATTGAACCTGGACTGGCGATCTAGTTCAAGTATGGCAAGTATCACATTAGATTTTCACAGAGCACTTTGCTTTCAAGTGGCTGAAGGAAATACAACAGTAAACAAACTGCAAAAACAGTTAAAAATGTAAACAAACAAATAATTAGGTAGGTAAGGCCTTAAGTGTCTCTAATTCCCACCATAAAAAGAGAATTGAACAATACTCACTGGACAATGTTTATTTGCCAGGCAATGGTCCAGAAAATTCACAAATTCTGTTTTATTTAATATGTATTCTCCTGAAAGGGAGAAGGCAATGGCAACCCACTCCAGCAAGTACTGTTGCCTGGAGACTCCCAGGGACGGGGGAGCCTGGCGGGCTGCCGTCTATGGGGTCACGCAGAGTCGGACACGACTGAAGTGACTCAGCAGCAGCTCCTGAAAGACACCTGACATCACTATTCCTATGTCATAGATGAGGAAACTAGAACTGGTACTTTATGCTTCTCCGGAAATCTAAGGGCTTTTCTGGCTACGGAAAAGATTCCAAGTCTGGTTATATGACTTCAAAATCTATTTTTCCAGGACCTCCCTGGTTGTTAAGTGGTTAAGAACATGCCTTGCAGTGCAAGGGACGCCGGTTCAATCCCTGGTCTGGGAACTAAGATCCCCATGCTGCAGAACAAGCCTGCGGGCCGCAACCACTGAGTCTGGAAACTGCAACCAAAGATCCTGCATGCTGAAACTAAGACCTGACAAAGTCAAATAAACAAATAAATAACTTTTTTTAAGAAGTGAACAGAATATATCTTTCCTATCTTATCACACTGTTGACAAAGCATAAAATAGAGATCAAAAAGAATTTAAAAGAAAGTACTTGACTCATTGTGACTTGCTGTTTATTAGCACTAAAAGTTTAATTTGAGAAAAAAAAAAATAGATAAATAAACCTGGCTAGAAGTTCTGGGCATCTGACAAGAGGAAGCAACATTACCACCCCGAAGAATTTTTAAGACAACTGAGTGGCTTGAAAAGCAGAGAGCAAGAGATAAATTCCTTGAAAATCATTCTGTGGCTTAAAGCTGATACATCTGAAAGAGGACACGTGGA
Organism: Oreotragus oreotragus; assembly: GCA_006410675.1. Lineage (NCBI taxonomy): Eukaryota > Metazoa > Chordata > Mammalia > Artiodactyla > Bovidae > Oreotragus > Oreotragus oreotragus. The sequence continues at coordinate 41,197 of SJYX01004271.1, read as the reverse complement.
TGCAATCCAGTGGGCAAATGCTGTTCAGCTGCCTCCTTTACCATACCTGCTGTTTGCACCCTCTAACCAACTGTCCTGACCAGTATTCCTTTGCGTCAGCCAATTATGCTGAGACGTTGCAACCTAGTGTGCAGGAACAGTGCTGTCAAATCAGAAGTCTTCTTTCTGTTGTTGTTTTTCTAATTTTGTCAGAAATTCCTTTCTTCTGATAAAAGCACAATTTCCCAGATCCAAAGCAAACGTGACCTTTTCTGATCTTACCTTTTCTTTTTATTCATGGTCTGCAAAAAACCCACTGACATATCTTGAAAGAAGAGCTCAAGGTAGGACTTTTCACATGAATTCACTCCTTTGGTATTTCCCAAACAACATTCGTAAGTCAAATATCAGGTGACCCTTTGACTCATATCCTCATGGAGTTCTTTATATCTGTGAAATTTCTTTCATTCACTTACGGCAGTTTGTCTTCTGCTATTTTGTGAAAATTTCTGGGGACACATATGGATAGGCAAATGCAACAAATCCCACTGCTTCATTCAAAACTATCAAACCTGTTTAGAAGCTGCAACTTGACTTTCAGAATAGATGGACACATCTCTATCTAAAGAGAAATATTACTGTAATTCTAACTTAATTACATTCCATGGTAAGAACAAACCAGTGTCTACAGGGCTAATCATTTGAGATAATACAACAAATATACACTGGCCCAGACCTTACAACGTTTGTTACCTCTAAAATTACAGTAATTCAGATTTTAATAAATACTATTTTTTTGTTGATCTGTCAAGGAACTCTAATTTATGTATTTATTACCTTGGTGGTATAAATCTTTTTAAAATAATAGCTAGAATGACAACTAAAATAAATCCAGTGCTTAGCATACATTATCTAGGTTTAGAATTAAAAGCTTTGGCTTTCCTTTAGTGTTTCTGTCCTCTGACCACATCAACAATGCTTTGGGACTGAAGCTTTTCTGAAGGATCATTCCATTTGCAGGACTTCACTTCCATTGCTGGAACCCATACTTTGCCGATCAGCTTGTAGAATGATTAATCATGTTGGTATAAATCTTTATAGTATCAACATTTGATTAGAAATGTAAAAAATCCTAAAAGTAAGTCATAAAATTAAATTTCAGCCATGAAAATAAAAGATGCTTGCTCCTTGGAAGAAAAGCTATGACCAAACTTGACAGAGTATTAAAAGGCAGAGACATTACTTTGCTGACAAAGGTCCGTCTAATCAAAGCTATGATTTTTCCAGTAGTCATGTATGGATGTGAGAGGTGGATCATAAAGAAAGCTGAGTGACAAAGAATTTATGCTTTTTAACTATGGTGTTGGAGAAGACTCTTGAGAGTCCCTTGGACTGCAAGGAGATCCAACCAGTCCATCCTAAAGGAAATCAGTCCTGAATATCCATTGGAAGGAGTGACGTTGAAGCTGAAACTCCATACTTTGGCCACCTGAAGCGAAGAACTGACTCATTAGAAAAGACCCTGATGCTGGGAAAGATTGAGGACAGGAGGAGAAGGGGACAACAGAGGATGAGATGGTTGGATGGCATCAACGACTCAATGGGCATGAGTCTGAGCAGGCTCTGGGAGATGGTGATGGACAGGCAGACCTGGCGTGCTGCGGTCCAAGCGGTCGCAAAGAGTTGGACACGACTGACCAACTGAACAACAACAAAAGTAAGTCAGAAAAAGAAAGACGTATCACTTATATGTGAAATCTAAAACGAACCTATATCTACAAAACAGAAACAGAGTCACAGACATAAAACAAGGTTGCGCAGGGTGTGGGCGAGAGGGAAGGACTGGATATTTGGGGTTGGTAGATGCCAACCGTTACATTTAGAATGGATAAACTACAAGGTCCTAAGGTACAGCACAGGGAAATGTATTTAATATCCTGTGATAATCAAAAAGAGTAAAAAAAGAAAAATATCTTCAAAGTAGGAATCAGGATGTTTTGAGGACTGACTGGAACTATGTTGCTTAAAAAAAAAAAAAAAAACTGCTTTCTGAGAATATGCATAAGTGAAAATATCACTTTATTAAAAGTAATAACTAAATGTGCCTATTTTTGACTGTTCAGAATTTGGGCATTTCTTAATATGAGAATTATTTACTATTTGAGAGATATTTTGCATTAAATTCTATGAGTGACAAAACTGAGGCTACAGAAGATATTGAATCGTGTTTGCTCGTGTACTATTTCGTTTATTCATCACTTCGTCCTGGTAAAGCAGGAGGAAAGCTCTTCTAGTCCGTTTCTCAGATAAATGAAGCAAGGTGCTGCAAATCTAAGTGACTTTTCCAAAGTCATGCAGCTTACACGAACAGGGCAGAGAAGCAGGAGGTGTCGGGACCAGACTCAGGCACAGTCTTCTCATTTCAATTCTTCCACTAAATAAAAATGCCAGGGGCCTGGGTCCCTTCTCCCACACCTGTTAAAGGCTTCTGGAAAAGTCAGACCAATTACCTAATTTCCATGCCTTCCGCGTCTCAACTGGAAAAAATCTAAGTCGTTTTATTTAGGTAGTGAGAAAGCTACAGCGAAGAGAGGATGGAAGGAGGAAAAGGAAACGTTTGTGCTGAGACTGCTAATGGTTTTAGGCTTTAGCCTTTTTCGATTTCGTTTGCTCGCTTTGCTTGCCGCGGTCACTGTCCGTAAGCACGCAGCCACGTCTACGCGGACATGCGAGTCGCGCTTGACTGTCAGCGAGTCTGCACGAGGAGCTGCCTTCCTCGGTCGTGCTCCCCGCGCGCCGCGCGGTGGCCGCCACAGGGGACGTCCTCGTTACACGTCTGCTCACCTGCACGCAAGTTTTCTTCCTCTTCTGCACAAAGAATCAAAACGCTAAGAGCTTTCTCGGAGGTCTGACTCAGTCCCGCAATTCTGTCCTTATAAGGAAGAGGATAAAGTCAATGGGGTCAATTTCTTAACACAGAACTTTAAACTCTACACAAATGTGTATAATTATCATTGTTCACAGGTACTTGGCTTGATGTCGGCCCTTTATCTTGTAAACCCATGGTATGCATGCAGGTCATTAAAATGGATTAATATTTGTTCATTTTTCATAGTGGAATTTCGTGGCAAAAATACATCATTTCCTTCACTTCGGGTATTTTCCCTTAGCACTGAGACATACATAATTTTCCACATTTTCAAAGTGAATCAGCACACAAATGACAGCTTGAGATATCACAATAGTGGTAAACAACTACCCCAAAAGCCACATTTTAAAAATAAGGATAAATTTGATGCTGAAACATTTACCCCTAAGCAGTCTGCATTCTGACAGGGCAATTTTCTCATAGTTTTAAACCCTGAGGGACTCTCCAGGTTGAAAACATAAGCTATAGAGCCTACATTCTGGAATCAGCACCACAGAAAAACACAACAGTTGATCTATGACATTATTAAAACCCTAAGGAAATCTTAATTTTTTAGTGTCTGGAGCTTTCAAATTTAGGTCTTTTTTTTTTTTTCTCTCTCACATTACGATTATTAGCTTTACTAAGGGTAATGAAGTCCTCTGAAAATGGGAAATGAAATTTTAACTTGGGAGTATTTTCACTTATTACCTATTAAGAATAGTTACATAATTCTTAAAGTATTTGGCTTTGCCTGTCAAACATGAAAAATTGAGAATTGTAGTTAATGACATCTGTTCCACAGGTATCATACTCTTCTGGGAGAACAAGTATATGCTTCTGGACATTGTTCGCAGAGGGCCTCTCAGTTCTAAATTATAAGCACTATGGACCTTTGGAGGAATAAGAAGGCAATTTATACTGTTTAACATGCAGCCTAGACTGGTGTTCAAAATCAAGGCTGCCAGCATAGCAACTGTGTGGTGTTGCCTTAATGAGAGTGCGGCTGAGTCCAGAAACACAGTGGAGACATTTAGATTTATTTTATGGCAGTCCTGAGAACCGGTCTATTCCTAATCAGAATAATTTGCCTATAAATGACTTCTGACAGAGCTCCACAGGAAAAAAGCAAACCCCGAAGTCCTAATCTCTCCAAAGCTGTGACTCCCAAGAAGAGACACATGCACTTTTCTCAGTAAGTTTGTAAACAGGCACAACTGTTAAAGAGATTTAAAGACAAAAGGGTATACTAAAATTTCTCCTTAATGATAAAACTCCCATTGGCTTTTTATTTTGATCTCTTAGTATTGGGGACCTTAATTTTATTCAACATCTGCATGTCCACAAATGAATTATTATTCAGTCTCTCCAACTAAATTTAAACTACATTTTCTCAGCACATAACCCAGGTTACAAAACAGTCCACATGCCCTCAAACTGAAGAATAATAGCAAAGTTAATAAAAGTCATATCTTTACTTTGANTTAATTTTATTCAACATCTGCATGTCCACAAATGAATTATTATTCAGTCTCTCCAACTAAATTTAAACTACATTTTCTCAGCACATAACCCAGGTTACAAAACAGTCCACATGCCCTCAAACTGAAGAATAATAGCAAAGTTAATAAAAGTCATATCTTTACTTTGAAAACTCCTGGCAGTCTCTTTCTGGTCTTTGAGCATTCTTTTTATCAAATTAAAATTAAAGAATTAACTTGCACATTTCAGGAATTCTAGTTTAACATGATTTTGAATTATAAATTAAAAAAAAAAAAACAGGCTGGGCAGAAAGATCTTATAATTCCACAATATACAAGAAAAAGAGCAAACTGTTTTCCAGAAAGTATGAATTTGGTAGAAAGTGATGATCAATGAGTCTTATTAAATAATTTTTAACAATAAATGTTAGGATAATAATTCTTTACTAGAATTCTCTAAGCAACTATGGAATTATTGTTTATGACCATCTTGTGACATTTGATGAACTAACTGGAAGTGTTCTTTTGAAAATATTCTTTTCATATGTTTTATAAACAGCACTTTTTGAAAGTTGGAAATAAACCACTAGTTTTAAGTGATCTTTTCTTTACTTTTTTTTTTTTCCAGTATGAGAGGACTAATCAAAAATGTTAGATTAGACAATGCAATTTTCAACAGACATAATGAACAATGCAACTTTTTTAAGTGAGAGTTTTTCCAAGGCAGCATTTCACACTGAACTGACATTTGGCAGTGAAGAACCTTTCTAAAGTTCAGGAACTGCATTAAAAAGAGAATTATAAAGGGCATCATTAAAATTTAGGTAGAAAACTGTTACTGAGCATTTCAATTACAGAGCTACATGACTGTCAGTTAGAAATAATAGGCACAAATTAGTACTATTGACTGTTTCTTAACATCTATCCCGTTGGCCTCAGTTATGACTGCCTTGGACACTGTCATAAATTTTGTAATGTTCAAGTATCTTACTTGTCTAATTATCATTGCTTTCTCACTGTGACCCTTCAAAAGAACTTTCATTGGCACAAAAATTATAGACCCAAAACATTTATCTTATTAGCCTGATTTCAGTTCTATTTAGCATTTTCTCTACCTTTCTCTCTGCTGGAGAAATACATTCTTTATTTAAATTTTACACAGTATTTAGAAGCCAAGAAAATATGTAATGCTCATTCCATAAAATGTGATGCCTCTAATTAGTCTGCTGAGACTTTTGGAATATATGCATAAAACTGTAGATGTGGTATTAAAGCACATTTTTATTACCCAGAAATTAATGTTTACCATGTGTATGCAAAGCTGCTGAGGATCTGAAGTGTAAATTTAAAGATATTAAAAGTTATTTGTTTCTGCAAAATAGCTCAGATATATATATTTTATTATTTTAAAAATCCTGCTTTCCCCTACTTTCTTCATCAAGATTTTTACTTAATCTTACTATTTGCTAGACTGTTCAAAGAAATATATACTCTGCTGGTTATCTAAATATATATTCTATTTGAGTAAAGTCTTCCCAGTTTCTTCAGATAGCTATTAAATGAGCTGGAAAAAAATAAACTCCAAAAAACAAAGACGATGTCATTGAAGCCGATGCTGTGTTTAGCTCACTAACGGAAATACAACTTTATGGATTTAAATAGTATTCGGCTGTCACATTTAGTCATAAGGACTGAAAAATCTGTAATGGCTGACAGACAGGAACTGATTTATGAGTTTCTGAGAATGGAAGGAAACCAATGGAAATATCCTTATTAAAAATCTATAGTTTTTTTACTTGGATCTAGTTGCAGTAATAAATGTGAGTATAGGCTTGATTTCACTCAGAATTAATATAGTTTGAAACAGAAATGAGCCTTACTTCCTGCCTCTAGGAGCTCTGCTGACATTTCTAGAATTGTTTCAGAGCCCACATGATATATAGAACACACACACATATATATGTGTGTTTGTGTGTATGTGTGTATAAATATATAATTCCTCCTATATATATGTGCATTTATATATATATAAAATTCCTCCAAAAGGACAAAAATAAGGTCACACTTCATCCAAAGCAGAGAATATTAATTCTGGAGATTAAAAAAACCCACAGATATCCATTTAGGAAGAGTTTGAATATGTCTAGAATATCAACAGCTATTGGTTCTATTTTAGCTGAAAAACTTTGTTAAGAAGGAATATTTAATAATCAAATTATCTTATAACTCTCTCTCTCTTGTTCCCCCTCCCTTTAAACCTGCTTTTCTCAACACTGGACTTGTACCTACATCAGAAACTACCAATGCCTCATTCATGCTGCAGAGAAAATCCTCTCTATTCCACAATAAGGATCACACTGTTTAACAGAATCGATCACACTGTTTAACAGAATCAAATCTAGCATAACCAACAATATCACAGTGTTGCTGAATATCATAGTTCAAACAACTTTATCTTCATAGAGAGAATTCAGACAAAAGATGTGAAGTTTAGCTTGAAATGATAACCCTCTGCAGGTGGGTTTCATTTGGAAAATAAATGTAACCATGTAATTTTGAGAACCACATCTTTGCTAGAGTGAAGTTCCCAGGCATACAGTCTAGAAAGCCTAAATCAATCTGCAATGTGGTACCTGAAGTCGTTAAAATTGGCTCCTGTGTACAATGTGGCGGTTGAAGTTCTATGCTGCCCTCTTGTCTCCTTCCCCAGCCGTGTCCAGAAGGCTTTTATAAAAGTCATCTGGCTTAAATTCAGTCAAATTTAAATTGATAGTCCATACCACTGATGAACCTGTCAGCAGAAAAAAAAGGCAGTCACCAGTTCATGTGGTTACAGACCTCACGGCTGAAGCCGCGGAGTCGCGTACGATTCTGTGCGGCCCGTGGACTGCAGCCCACCGGGCTTCTCCGCCCATGGGATGCTCCAGGCAAGGATACTGGAGTGGGCTGCCATTTCCATCTCCAGGGGAGCATCCCGACCCAGGGATTGAACCCAGGGATCGAACCCAGGTCTCCTGCATTGCAGGCAGATGCTTTACCACTGAGCCACCAGGGAGGCCCTGAATTCAGGACAACAATCGTTTATTTTTTTGCTGGCACTAGGTTTATGTCTGAGCTGGGTATTGACTGCATCTCTTTTATACCTAGAAAGGTCAAATTTTTATTGCATGAGAGCCCTTTTATTAGACTACTGAAAATGCAAGAGAAACATGGTATATCTGTTTTAATGAGTGCTCCATATTTCTGAAGCAAAAAAGATAGCCTAAAACATCGACACTGTTTATCCTAATAAATAAAAAATGTATATGATAAAATTGTTTAAGATAGCATCTGAGAGAGCATAAATTGTTGTCAAAAACAAGATATTCTTAAGTTAAAATAACTTTGGTTTCAAAATGAATTCCAAGGACAATGACTTCAAACAGAAAAGAACAGAAAAAAAAAAAGGAAACAACTTATGTTGGATTAATGATGATGACCTATAAGTGAGTAGAAGATAAAGCAGATTATTCAGACAAAATAATAATCAGATACGATGATTATATTTTCATGTGACAAACCAAGGGATTCTCTTGAAGTGAGATAATTTTTGTTGGCAATTTGGAATGGCATGAAAGAATGCAAATAATATTTAATTTAGTAGAACATTTGTCAGTTTCTATAAATTATTTGACTTCATTATTCAAAACTATAATTAGCAAATAATCTACTTTTATAAAATAGGTTTTTTTACAAGTAGTTTAGAAGAAAACTGATTTGGGAACTTAATTACTTGAAAAAAAAAAACAGATAATCACAATGGTGTGACCACTCACCTAGATCTAGCTATCCTGGAATGTGAAGTCAAGTGGGCCTTAGGAACCATCACTACGAACAAAGCTAGTGGAGGTGATGGAAGTCCAGTTCAGCTATTTCAAATCCTGAAAGATGATGCTTTGAAAGCGATGTACTAAATATGCCAGCAAATTTGGAAAACTCAGCAGTGGCCATAGGACTGGAAAAGGTCAGATGCTCAAACTACTGCACAATTGTACTCACCTCACATGCTAGCTCAAAATTCTCCAAGCCAGGCTTCAACAGTACATGAACCGTGAACTTCCAGATGTTCAAGTTGGCTTTAGAAAAGGCAGAGGAACCAGAGATCGAATTGCCAACATCTGCTGGATCATGGAAAAAGCAAGCGAGTTCCA